>JAYJLV010049410.1:0-50294 GCA_036873485.1 Torymus texanus
GTGTATATATATGTACGTATGTGTGTGTGTGTGTATATATATATATATATATATATATATATATATATATGTATGCGGCCGACCGCGAAACAAGCGTCTGCTAGGATTCTTTCCAGGATGACTTTTTGGAATACTTTGTGCACTCTTTCTCTTTCTCTTTCTTGACTCTCGTCTCTTTCGTTTCGTGTCCACACGGACCGGCGGGAATCACGATACGCGGGGAAGAGGAGCGCGTGGGTGAGTGCGCTCAGAAGCCTTACGCGCATGGATCCCAGCGGAATCACCTCGTAAAATACGAAGACGCCCAGCGAGGGAAAAGCCCGTTGTAATAACGTTGTCGCGGCCGTCAATATTTGTGGAGTATCACGGCTGTTATTAATTGTACCGTGAAAAATTTATTTTTTCTTTTAGTAAGGAAAGAGATAGTCGTCGAGTGATTTGAAACTTTTTTATTGGCATTTTAAGAATGAAGGTAATGTTTTACAGTCAAAATTTTGTCATAAAGTTTCTTGAACTTATACTATACGGGATATTATTATTTTTCGCTGTAAAGGTATTTTTTCAAATGTAGAATATTTTATTAACAACACGAGCAAAAATATCCTGTTATTTACATTTTGGAATATATTTCGTCAAAAACTCAATTCTCCAAAATTTATTTTTCCAACGAAAATTCTATATATTTTATTAAAAAAGCTTTCTCTTTGAGAAGGAAAAACTGGGCGAAAATGGAAAAATATAAACTGGACAAACACATTTTACGTTAATTAAAAACATTAATCTCTTAAATTTTAATAAAATGTTCATCGAATACGTAACATATTTTTTAATCAACATTGCTGATGTATTAACAAAAAAAAACAAATTTTTTATATTTTGTAATAAAAACCAAAATATATCCTTAATTAACGAGCAAATCGTTTACCAACTCGACGTTCCAACGTTGCTTGAGCATTGTTGAAGCTATTCATGCTGATAAACACAGAGAGTGTCGAGGCGCTCGCTCACGATTGATAGTTGCGCCGCGCGCGTGCGTCCTAAGAGAAATATTTGTCTTCGTCAATACGAATCCGCGAGACAAGCAGCGCGTGACCTGTAAAATTGTTAGTACGGTGCAGTATCAAAGCACGCCGGAACGACAGAATGCCGCGCGTCATAAACAATGGGCTCAACTATGTGTAATATTGCCAACTTCACGGAATCTTGCTCAAATCCCCATCTGCGCACACGCTCTGCGCTTGATTCTCTCGTCTTTCCAAGACCGAAGGACTTTCCAAGTGCTAGAGCTGAAAATTGACTTTTTATCATTGCCTGACACATGGCCGATTTTCCCCTTTTCTCTTTGTTGTTCTTTTTTAATTTGACTGATTTGGTGAAAAAAAATAATAATATATCATTGTTAAGGTATTTATTGTCGCGAGAAAAAGAAAAAAACAAAAGAGAAGATACCACATGAATGCCTGATTAAGTTTAACCTTCGTTTTAATCGCTCGTTAGTGTAATCGAAAAAATAAAAATAAATTCTTAGAAATAGAAAGCGTTTGTAATTATAACTAGAATTTGAGTTGTCAAACCTAATGAATAAGGAAATGCGGGGGATGGAAACGTTATCAACTTTACATCCGGGATGTCGCTCTTCCTATCTGAACGGACACAGTTCGTATCTCTGCCCACGCACGAACAGCGACAGACTACCAAACGAATTGACACTTTTGTCTAGTATTATTCGAAATAGTTTTCGATAATATTTTTGACAAGACTTTTAGAGCTTTTATCTTTTGACATATTACACGTGAAATTTCATTTTTATTTTAACAGTTTTTTATTTATAAAAATAATAAACTACATTCTGTATAAATATTTAAAGTTTACTACTCACTTTATTGAAATAGAAATATCAAAATTACAAAATTTGTCATTAAAAACAAACAAAACATTAAAAGCAAAAAAAAAAAAAAAAAAAACACGTCGAAAAATCTCTACGACAGACAAAAAAAGATTTAAAGTAGTAAAGTCAAATCACAAAAGCATTGTAATAAAAGCTACCGCATAATGAGCTTAAGCAGAATTAAGACCCTCCTTCGCTGTATCCCTCGTCGTGTTCTACCGGCAAATAAAGAAACACAACGCAAAAAACAAACCACAGCAGCTTGCAACAGAAAACGCAGTTGTAAACCATGGTTTCGCGGTGTACATCATTATTTTTGCAGGGCGTGTGTATACACGTCGCCAAACTCGTTTCTCGAACGCGAACTAATTACGAACGTCGCGTCGTTCTTCTCTTCGCATTTTCCTTCGTCTTTTTTTTCAGGGCGAGCGAACATCTCGCTATCTTTGCTCAACCCTCGATCTACGGGCCACTGTATAACAGGGTCGCGCGCATATATATATGTATATATATACACGTGACCACCCACCGCGAAATGTGTCTTTCGGCTTGACTGCAGCAACGCGGCCTACATGCGCGCGATCGCGAAAAACACGCGTTAAAGTCGGTGCTAACGAGATTTCCCGTTTCGAGAGACGTCGTAATTCCCGCACGGTATATACGTATACATATATGTATGTATGTGTATATATATATATATATAGGCGAGCTCTTATTTTGAGGAAAGTAATGTGCCGTGGAGAGCGCACGAGATTGCACTAAGGTGAGCTCGCCGACGCGTAGAGGAGGGAGAGGCCATTCCTCCGGCCTTTGAGTAATCAGAGACGCGAAATTAAGTGGATATTGTTGAAGGGGCTGTAATTAATGCAAGGGGAAGGAGAAGAGAGAGAGAGAGAAACAGACGGATAGTCTGACTGACAGAGAGCGTCGAGAGGAGGACGAGCGATGTTCATTGCTCGGTTAGACTCTCGCTGGAATGCAGCGGGAGAGTGGCGCATCGTAATAAGTAATTCGTAATCGGTACAAAGGATCTTGAAATTTCCAGCATTTACTCGAGGAGTATTTTTAGTAGCCATTTATTATTTTTCATACTATTATTCATTTACAATGTTAATAAAGTACTTTGTCTTCGAAATAAGAGTAGTCTTATTCGATGTCTATAATGTTAGCTTGTAAGGATTTCCAATATGGAAATCTCGAATAACATCTGCTTCTTTTCAATAACTGATGAAATATCATTCCGGAAAATAAAATTTCCCTAAAGGCTAGGTGTAACTGTATTTTATGATATTGAATTTCCTATTTCGAGATCAATTGAATCCTCGATTTCGTGTCTCGCTGGCTCCACTCTAGATTGTGTGCAACTCGATATGATATCGAATTTTCTGTTTGAGGATCAATAGGACGCTCCAGCTCATATATCCAGCTCAGCTTGAGATTAAGGCAAACTACATGATTGAATCAGTAATGCGAACATCAATGAGAGCATTAGTCAAGGTAACTAGCGAAGATGCGACGACGGGGCGTTAATATCCATTCGCGTAATCCCTCAATCGACCCTTTCAAGAGGGGCAGTGTGGAGTGAGAAGGGCATTGCATTAGAGGCTATTCCATCTCTCGCGTACCTGCATGTGTATGTACTCAAACATTATAATGCAAAGCCACTAGAGTTCCTAACTGTTAATGCTCATTCTTTGACACTTGCATTTGCATGTTTTGAGTGAAACCAACTGTATTGGTCAGATAAGAGAGATAAAAATAATTGCACGTAGATAAGTTTTATTTTCTTTTTTAAATATTTATTATAAAAGTAAACAAGATCGAAACAAAGTCAAGATTGTAATCAGTACACTGTGTAAATACTAATAAAATTTAGAGGTTATTACAAGAGATAATATAATAACCATCTGCAATAGTATTGGAACATCTAACTATCTGATGCACGAGACTTACATAAAATCGATTATAAGTATATTAACTATACTGACAGAAAGTACACTTTGATCACTTAATATAATTTCCGTAATGTAATATTTTGTTAGCCTTCGTAAAGCAAATTACTATAGTCAAAATTATCGTTTATTCGAGGATTTAAATAATGCTTATGCGTACTTTGATACGCACACTCTAGGTATTAAGTTAAGAGGATACGGAGTAATAGAATTAATTTCATATTAATTCGACTGAATTTTTTTAAGGTTTTTGGAAAAAGTGCTAACGTATATAGTAGCATACCATAACACTTTACGTTCTTATTTGACTATTACATATTGCAAAACAAAGTCAATAATCTGAGTGAAATTCTCAACTCTAATTGCAAATTACAATTACGACACAAAAATAAAGCTCTACTAAAGTTCCATAAAATTTCATGGAAAAATTCTCTCCGCTTTAAAACTGCAATATAATCCAATATATAAAGACACCAGCTAGACCGTGAGAGACAAGTTTGAAGCGAAGCAACACCGACGCGATTTCGCGGTAATAAACTAGTTTAGGTCTTACGTCATTTGGCTTGTACACGGTATATATACTTCGCCGAGGGGTAATCACGTTATCGACATTTCTGGCAAATGGGAAATGGCAAATTTAATAGACGCCCGTCGCGCCCCGTAATTCGTCCCTGTTTACGCGCCGATTCTTTCGTACACCCTCCATATACCTGTCTCATCTTCTACCTCTTAACATCTAAAATGCCGAAAGAACAAAAAAAAAAAACAAACGTTAACGTAAAAAGCTTACACATTACTTGAATAATCGACTATACAAAGCAATGGTGTTCGCCACAGGCATCGTATGTACATAAATAACCCATTGGGTTTACAGCAGGACAAGTAGCGCACAGTCGGTCGTTCAGCCATCAAAAGGCAGTTATGCGCGAGAGCGCGTGCTTTATATACATCCGCGAAATCGAATCTCCTCGCCACTATAACAATACTATATACCGTCTGTCTCCACAGCATTGTATTCGTCGTTTCACTGCTACTTTAAGGACTTTATAGGCGCAGTAAATTTTTCTGTATAACCGCGCGCCGACGAGCTAAATCCGCGCGAGCGCGCATCCTCCTCCTCCTTCTCCTCCCCCTTTCTAGCGAATCTCTTTGCGGTACAAAGCGCAAGCGTACGCCAGGCTTTCTGCCTGTGTCCTACCATAAATTTCATTCTCTCGCTCTCTTGCTACCGCTTACGTTTGTTACCTCCACTGCCGCCGCTACTGCTGTTGCTGCTGTTGCTGCACATTACGCATTCAAGGTTCCGAAAAAAAGACTCGCGCTCTTGGAGTCTGGACAGGAGAGAGAAAGAGAGAGAGAACAAGTCTTGAGGTAACCACGAGCTTTGTAATTTACTATCGCGAACTCGAGGGTTGATTGCATCACTTTTGTAGTTAAATGAGAAACGTCGGTTCGTGCATTCCTGATTCGCGCATGGAACTTATTTACTAGTCGAAAATTGCAAATGGAAAGTTTTTATATAATTTATCGTATACATATGCGCTAAACCTCTCTTATACAGAGTATCTACGAATAAAGTACACTTTATTACAAGGAAGCGAAGCAGACGACCTCGTCGGTATATGAAAAATAAGCAGAAGTCGACGATAAATTTTCATCTACATATAAACATCGGTGGCTCTGGTAAAAGGCAAAAGAAAAAGGGTTAATAAACTCCATTGTCGGGTTGGCACGAAGTATTAGTCACCCATTATCAGCGCGTGCAGCATACCGAGTATATATATATATATATGCTAGTGCGCGTGTGAGCTCCGACCAGCTCATGACTCTGTATATATACCGTAATCATTGTCTTTGGTGCATCGAGTGCCCTTTAGGCCTTGCTATATAGTTCGCTTGCTGTGGGGAAAGCACGCGTGCGCGTGCATACTGAGAGACAGCCGCGTGTATAATCACGGGAGGATTGTGTGTATCATGTATGTGTATATATATATGTGTGTGCGGTGCACTTGGAAAACGCCGCGTGCGGCAACCTGTTTCTGTATGATTGAACGGAATCACGATGGCTCTCGCTATATAAAACGTCCTTGCCACAGCGACTGTAAATTGAAATGTATTTTTCGCTATTTATTTCCGGATGATTTATCGGTGGGAGGGAGCGAGAGAGAGAAAGAAAAAAGAGTGATTGAAGAGCACGTTAATTACTTTGATGTATTTATCATATAAGCAAAGTATTGCGCGAGAGTAATGGCGCTTGGCTTTGCAGAGTTTTACGTTGGAAAGTGCCGCTAATAGCTTTGTATATATAATTGCGCTCGCCTCGAAGTTGGGTATAAAACGATCAAGTTCATTCGAATGAAGGGGAAAATCGTTAATGTTTTCATAATAAACGAAGCTCTCTTTGAAACTACTTGAAATCATTAAAGAAGGATCACTAGAAATATATTATTGTTTGTAGTATGTATAGAGAATTGTAAAAGTGTGTAAAGAACAGAGGAAACAAAGAATGATATAAAATTAACATTATTAAATTTTTTACTGGTTTACTCTCAAAACAGGACGTCCTCTTCAAAGATATACCTAAAAATACAATCGCATCTGGCGCAGTAGACTGTAAAAAAGTTGGAAGTATAAACACGAGAGAAAAAATGTTAATCACGACTGCGGCGCCATTATCCACGTTTCCCGTACGTATACGCTTCAACTTTCATGAAAAAAAAATTCCGAGCAAGACTCGCGGGAAAATTCTAACAGATGTTTCTCTGGACGACTTGCTTTAAGAGAGAAAGAGACAACTCGCGGGAATAGATTCAAAAAGTGCTTAAGCTATACGCGAGTGCAGGGCGGATCATTTAAGATATGAAAGAACTCGCGCCGTTCTTTGTGAAGGTATTATAAACGTGTGTGTCCCATATGTGCGCGTACGCTCACGGAAAAACGGAGCATTCAACATTAAAAGCGACAAAGTAAGGTGACACTACTTTGTTTCGGTAAAAATAAAACGTTTTCAAGTCAAGTATATGGAAATGCCACTTGTGTTATTCTCATTTTTGGCATTTTTCTGCAAAGGCCGAATTATCGTGAATTAAAAATTTTAATACATAATTTAATGATGGAATTCCATTGAAATTGCTATAAAATTCATTTGAAAGTACGTTTGATTGCTAAAGCGGCTTATACGGATTTTGAATAAGTTAAAAGCGGAGATTGTAACGTACAACGTTCAATTTTTTGCTGTAAAAAATAATCAGTGAAAATTTATATCAAAGAGTTTAAATTTTTTATAAAATATAATTATTAATATAAGATACCTGGTGAATTATTGAGAATCACATGATCAAATTGATTTTTCAGCTAGTTATAGTACTTTTACATACATTATGTTACAGTTACATATTGATTTCCATTCAAACTACTTCTATTTGATTGACACTTTAATTATAAAATGTTGTTAATTTTCCACCAGGGAGGTGATTAACTTAAAATAATAAATTTACTTATAAAAATGTTCGATATATAAGGTAAAAATCACACAATCAGAAAATTTTTTATAGATAATATACTTAATGAAGACCAAGGATTAAGCTTGAGTTTAGCATTATATTGTTGTTCAAAACAATGCAGTGGTATTAGCACAATGCAGGTTTGTTCATTAGGTGATAAATGGACCTATGTTATCGATTCTGTAGAGAATACAACTTTTAGTAAAATTTAATTTTTTTCAACAACGCACTGTTTTGTTCTAAAAACGTATTATAAATTACATATTGTTCTCTCTCACTAATAAACTTGTCCGCATTAATATAAATTACACGAAATACTATAATTTTAAGATAAACCTTATCACCCGGAAAGAATCACTTCATTGTTCTGGAACCCTTCGATGAATCGTGGGAAGTAAACTTTACATCGCTCAAATAAAAGTTTTAATAATTAACATATCCATAATAATACACACACAAAAAGCAAAACACAACCCTAAAGTTTCTGGTACAGCAAAAACATACCACAACTCATAAAAAATCTCCCAATTGTTAATTTTAACTCTATTTACATCTCCGCACTTAATACGCGAGCCGATTTCAATTCCATTACCGCATAGCTATACTTTCACGCGTCGAGCTCGCCGTCAATCGACGTTAAAAATAACAGTGATGGTGCTAAAAACAAGCCGCAGACCTATTCGCTCTCACATCCGCGACTCTATTACATCGTTCATTACGCGAATGACGCACGGCATTTAAAAAGCTCGCAACAGTCAATGAAGCCAAATGCCGCGCGTGCGGTTTTTTTTTCACGCCATGTCGAAACTATTCGCACACCGGAGGACAGGCGTGTATACATAGTCGAGCATTAGTCAAGGGTAAAAGCGGACGCTACACACACACACACACACACACACACATACGTATATATGTATATATATACATATATACATACGTGAACCGTGAGTTCCCATTGCAATTGAAGGGCGGTCAAAGCCACCGCGAAACGGGAAATTCAATTTGAGCGAGCGCGAGCGAGCGCGCGCGCGCACTTGACCACCGCTGCTGGTTACGTAAAGTTTCCACACCCGTAATTCGCACGCCACGCGCGCGCAGATGAATGGCGAGTGTAAATTCACGCCAAGTGCGCGAAAGGGAGAGAGAGAGAGAGAGAGAGAGAGAGAGGGAGGTAGAGAGGGAGGGAAGTCGAGTGGAGTATACTGACCTCCAACAACGCGAGAGGGAGAGAGACTGCTACTGTGCACCTCGTTGCGGCTCTCTCTCTCTCTCACTCTCTCGTGCTTTCGTACGCCTCGAGTCATTTCAGTGTACCCTTTTTTCGTGCCCGTTCTCATTTTCCTGTTTCTCTCACGCGTCGTACGCTTTGACGCCTGCGCGACATGTTTGTGTCTGTGTGTGGGTGCGCTTTTTCCTGAATCGATGGGACAGCATGCTTTTTGTTTTAATTTTCTTTCACTGTTGCCGCCTGATATGAGAGATGTCACGTTTCTCGTTTTAATCACTTTTAGGAAAGGTATCTCTCGCTGAAAATGCTGGATGGAAGAACGAAATTAAATTGATAGATCAAAGAAACTAATATATCTCGCAGTGTTATCGAAAAGTGAAAAAATTAATAATTAGTTGAGGATTGTAAAGTGAAAATTTTTTCCATTGAAAACGTTTGTTTGACAAAACTTTTGTTAGTAAAAGTTTCCAAAATACACTTCGTCCTTTACAAAACTTTTTCAATTCTCGCCTTCTACTTGTTTTAGTTTTGATATATTTTCATTATATTAATAGACATGCGATAATTAAAAAAGAATTGATAAAAATAAAAAAATAATGAGAAGTTTAGCGTTATAAGTATCATAAATAGCATGCGGCATTATTTTAGTTAGCCATATAGGCGGCGTTAAAAATGACATCAGGTGGGTATTTTTAAAATTTTTTTATTCTTTTAAAACAGGATACGTACAGTGTCGGTTAAAATTCTTTGTTTACATATCACATGTCTGCTGTTACGCACTCATGCATCCGGATCAAAGGGAAATCCTCTCGGCTGATGTTTCATCGTCTCGCGACGTAATAAATTTTTATTGACTGTGCCTATATTTACTGCGTCCCCAGTGTGCAAACGTATCCTATAAACTCGCGAAAGATCGTGTTTCAACGTCGGCTAAATTAATTTTCAATTCTCCCGTTTACCCGCAAAGACGCGCGTTTAAATGTTGATTTAGTTGAATCAAAGCGACCCGTGAATTTCGCTATGCGTATACCGCAACATACAAAGTTGAGAATCCAACTTGAGGAAAGCGCCAGAATCGCGTATATAACTCGTGTTGCCAACATCACGAATTGAAAGAAGCTGTAAGGATAATTTGCACGAATGGCCGCATTAACGAATGCGATTAAGATGTTTTCATATATGTAAAGATATTATAGTGGAAAGTTTAAACTTGCGCTTTCAACTTAAAAATGCTACGCCATTTGCTTTATTATAAATAATATAATAACTATATATTATAATAGTTGGATATGAATAATTAAATAATATAATAGGTGGATTCTAGATAATAACTGAAGGTTTTTATATCTAGTACTAGGATAATTTAAACGACTTCTATATCTCAATTTGACATTTCCCGTTCACCGCACATTTGACTCTTTGACATCGTAATTGTTTAAACACATAAAATTTAACAAAAAAACCTGTTAAAAAAAATAAACAAAGAACACTCACGTACCGAGACAACAAAGAGACGCGTCATAACAATCTAATTAATAATTCATCGCTGTCGGTGTGAAATTTATTCTTTTAAAAGCATCTGCACTTAGCAAACAACGCATATCAATAACAGCCGACAAACAGCCTCGTAAATAAACAAAAATGTACCCTTCATTCACGAGTAGTAGCAAAAGGTGTTTTCGCGTCTCTCATCCTCACACAGATAGCATCTACCGCCATACACTCCTGCATCGTCGTCGTCGTCGTATCCCATAGCAAACACACTATACGCCCTTTTACCTGCGCGACGCGCAGCTCACCTTTCTACCGTCTTTTGTTCCTCTCGTGGGGGTACATCCGAGATTGAGAATCACACACGTATACACGCGCACGTGTGGTTATATACGTGCCAAGCGTACTCAATCACAACGCGACTCGTGCCTCGTCAATTTATTTCGGTAAAGAGAAAGAGAGAAGAAGAAGAAGAAGAAGACGAAGGAATTCGTAGAATGGACTCAACGTTCGCTTTCTTAATCGATTTTGCATGCATGTATATATACTTATACGCGTCGCTAATGTTATTGCTTTTCGCGGAGAGGTAGGGAGTAGGATAGTGCGCGTGTATATATATATATATTTATATGTACTCTTGGTGCGCAGAATTAACGATGCGGGCGTCATAAATAATGCCTGATGCGTGTACGGGATGGAGAATAAAGGTTTTTACGATGCTGATAATGTCGCATTCGTTGGCTATTTTCATTCTGACGATTTGATTATTGTGGGAGTTGAAGGGTTTTTTAAAAATTGAAATTGTAAGATGATTAATGTTGCTTTGAAAATCATATTTCATGTACTGTAATATTATTTCCGATTTATAAAAGATTAACGAATGACAGCTCGTATCTTACTATGGTATAAAATTGTAGCTATTTGCTTCGAATCATGAAATTGTCGGTACAACATCTCTGGTTACCCGATACTCACATTGAAAGTGAAATTTCACGTGACAGCCAGGGATAAAAAAAAGTACAACCGTGCAAGAAGAAAGCGGAAATGTAAGTAAAGGTAAGTAAAGCAGGAGGACAATGCCATGCTCAAACAACCATATAAAACAGTCTTAACCACGGTAAACGCATAATGCCACTCTTGTTTCGAACCTTATACTTTTTTACCCTTTCCTGCCTCCCGCATCATTTATTCCTGGCGCACATTTCCGAGACTTGCACTTTATTGTTTTTTGAACGAACTATAAACCTCATGCATTTTCTCTCTCTCTCACTCTCTCTTGCTCGCTCCAACATCCTGCGACATTTTTCGAGATCTCTTTGACGTGTCTCATATCGTCTTTGCTGTGCATACTTTTCAGAAACAAAGCTTTTATTGTAAAAGGGTGCGCAGGCGCGGTACCTCACCGACGACGAGAGTTGCGTCCCGTTGAGACTCTCATCCTCCTGTCCTCTCCCTTCTTCTCTCTCTCTTTCTCTCTCTTCTCCCTTTCTCGCCACCGTACAACTTTTCTTGATCCTGTTTATTCTTAGGATTCTTTGGGATTGCTCTACCAGGGTTCTCCCAGGGCAAACACAACAGCGGCGACAATCCACGCGGGATGTACACTGCGTGCGCGTCTTCGGGCTCTTATTTTTCTCTTCGTTTGATTTACGATAATTTTAATGACTTTCGGTTTACGAGGTGAATTCCGCGACGTAAAAAGCACACGCGAAAGAGAGAGAGAGAGAGAGAGACTTTGTTTTTTTTTCGTTCCTTTTTCAACGGCAACCGCGCGAGCACACTAGGCTCGTTTATCTTGGATGCATTATCGTCGGATCTAGCTGCGCAGGATGATTTGTGAATTTTCGAGTTTATCAGGGTAGCTGCCGTCGCCGCCACCACGATGGTGTGTGTGGTAGCGTGAACGCCCGCCGCGTATAAGGTAACTCGAGGCGCTTGGAATATTATAATTCAAGCTTATCTTTTCTTCGGGAGCCTTATCTGTCTACTGGAAGTTGTAACCTCGCTTGTAGCAGCTTCTCATTTGGCTGGCTGACATAACGAAGATACGAAATCAATGGAGAGAGAGAGAGAGAGCGATGGGTCAGTCGATAATACTTGGAAATGAAAAAAATCGCTACCAATATATTAGGACTTGGCTTCCCTCAAATCTCATTTATTTTTCTATATCATGCACGTTTAAACGTTACTATTTTATATTACTTTTTTGCTAAATATTACATCACGTAATTTTACCGATAATTTAAATTATAAGAATGAATAAAATGTGTAATATAATTTTCCGATTAATCATATTCATTAAGAAATAAAATCGGATAAAATGTTTTAGCCAAGAGAAAATCTGAACAAAGAGAATATTCGAATAACGGTTTTAACAATTCCAGCGCGCTACTTCAGGCAAGAAGACTGTTATAGATTCATTAAATTCATTCATCGGACTCGGATAATATACGCGCACATTCGTGAAAAGCTTTTGAATCGGAATGGTGGGGAATATAAATTTTTAAAAAACCGTTTGTGCGTAAATCGTGATTTTTACCTCTTTTCCAGCCTCTCATGTCCTCGAACAAAGATAACTTTAATTACGAATTAAAGTTCCGCCGTAATTCATCGCGTCGCGAGTTACCTGAATATAAGCGCAACAGAGCGGGAGAGTCTCACAGAGAGTCGAGTAAGATAAATATATACCGTATATATATGCACTGGCTTTTTGCGCACACGTTCTCTCTTTCTCTCTCTCTCTCTCTCTCTCTCTCTCGAAGCGTACGGATTTATTAAAAAGAAAGAATGGGAGGAAAAGCCAGAGGGGGGTAGCAGAGGAGGAGGAGGAGGAGGTGGAGGAAAAGGCCAAGAGAGAAAATTTAATTTGCATTAAAGCCAGCCCAACGGGGCGCGAGAGCGCGCACGCCGCATTGTTGCAGGTGCATCGCTGCGAGCGGCACAAGAAAGTGAGAATAATTCATTCGACGGAGTAGGCAAAGCGACGCGAAGAAACTGAAAGGAGAAAGAGGAGGAGGAGGAGGAGGAGGAAGAGAAGGCCAGACAGAAAAAAGAAGCAGAGGGAGAGAGAGAGAGAGAGAGACGTAGAAGAAGAGCCGGCGTTGAATGCTGCATAGCAGTCGGTGTCTCGCACGCGCTCACCGATATCAAAACGAGTCTTTAAGCTCTTTTAGGACTGTTTGCTGAATAATTTTAAGCGTCTCCGAGTCTCAACTGTCGTTGCTGATGTAACTTTCTTTGATTTCCGCTTTAAATTACCTATGTTTATATACTGCCTACATATTTATATTATTATTATACTGTCAATTATTAATAAAAATAAAAAGTAACAAAAATATTTTCGTTTTTTTTTCGAATTAAGTTGTAAAATTGATTTCCTCGTGTAGTGATGAACTTTAAAAACGAATTTTTTCAAAATAACACAGCGTAATTTTCAAACAAAGTTTACTATTCGTTATCTTCGATAAAAATAAACAGTGTATAATCAACTTCACCGTTCCATTGCCAATTACGCTCTTTTCGGTCCATGCACCCCCAACAATGAACTCACCTGAAACAGAAAAAAGGCATACAAAAGGTTAGTCGAATACGTTTATGGTCTTTAATTGGAGGGATAGACGCGCCCCAGATGCGTATTTATTAGTGCGCCCCGCAACGACGGCTTTCGAGAGCGGGAAATTTCCTCAACTTTGTGTGCATTCACATATATGTGAGTGTTCGTGTATATATATGCGGAGCGCGCGTCGTTAAAAAAGGGCAGAGGCTCGTTGTTGTCTTTTTTTTTCGAGGCTGAAGCCCGAAGAAAAATGGGGTAAGAGCGCGAAGAAGTGGGTGGAAAGTTAGCGCTCGCGCGTGCGGCAAACAGAATAAGCGGCTTTCACAATACGGATCGCGAATTTGAAAAGATTCGCGCGCGGAAGTGGCTTTTCGAATATCTGCACGCAGCTCGTCGCTCGTTTGTGGCGTCGTATACATATATATGCTGTTGATACTGAATATACTTTTTTTCTTATACAGAGACTTTAGTACAATAATATATTGTTGCGAGTAAATCTAAAGAGGGTATAAAGTTCAGGAAGGCAGCTTCCTTTTTTTCTCATTTTCTGTCTGAACGCAGAATAAAGGCGGTGTATGAAAATGAGGGATGCATCAAATTAGAATCAATGCTACAAAAGTTTCTCGTTATTCAAATTTAATGTCTGCAGAGTTGTAACGTTGACCATGCAAAATAATTCTTCCACATTCAATATTTTATTTTATTTATTCGAACACATAAGTCAAAATAAAAGAAAGTCATAACATTAATCATAACATTTAAATTAAGTTATTACCAATGCAATGAAAACTTACATAAATCTTTGAGAATAACATTATATTTAAAAAAAAAGTGTCGTACAAAACTTTCAATTCATTAAACCAAGCAATTAATTTCACATTCACCCGGGACCTGTGCACCGAACGAAGAATATTTTCATCGCTAAATAGCCATCAAGCACGAAACAAGATTTACTCCAAGCGAACGGTCTTGCTGCACCGCGGTGAAAAAGAATTCAATCACAAGCTCTTCTCCCTCCTTCGCAACGCGTTGCACCGCCTTCTTTAAAAAAAAAAAAACTCGGGCGCCTCTTTCTCCTCACTATCGCGCGCGCGCTCCAAAAGAAAGCTCGCAGAATCTTAAATAAAAATTTGAAAAGGCGCAATTAACTTATCTCACGCGCTCGTACACTCGCGCGTCTCTTGGGATTAAAAAGAGTGCACGCGCATAAGAGTACCGCTGCCGCGTGCACAGGCACTGAAGAGAAATTTCTCCGTAACTCTCTCTCTCTCAATGCACAATCTCGGGGCGATAAATGAGCTCGTCGCCGGCCCCGCGGGGCTCTTCTCTCTCTCTCTCTCTCTCTCTCTCTCTCTCTTACTGTACGCGCAGTTATAATGTGCGCGCGTCTCTCACTCTCTCCTTGCAACAAGTGCAAAGCACGCCGCCGCCTCGCAGTCTCGTCAGGGCAGACAGCGCGGCGGCAGTGTACAGTGATGATGGTACGCGCGGCTTAGTCGTGGGTTCTCTCAATGAAACCCGCGCTTGCGCAACGCAACGCGTAAATCTCAGCGCGACGGTATGCTTTTCTTTACCCCGTGCAAATATATACATGCAAGGTGGATTTTAAAATCCAATATTGATATAGAGGGTAGGGTGTGTTTGCGAATTGTGGTTTTTACTTGTATAGGGATAGGTGAAAGGTGAATAATCATGAAGATTGTTGTTGGGGTGCTAGGAGGTGATCGAATTTTCGGCTACGAGGGTTGGCAGAGTAAGGTGGTGAGAGGGGTGGTGAAAGAGATAGAGTTTTCGCGGTAACTTCTGGGACTGGTGAGAGAACAAGAGGTCTTTAAGCGAGAGTTTCGAGAGAAAAATAAGTTTGCTGCTTGCAAACAGTGTAACTGTTGTTGTTTCGTACTTGTGTATTTAAATGTTTTCATGCGGGAGACGAATTACGTATATGCTGTAATTTTCGTTCATGAAAGACCATCCGATTTTTCATGAATATATGAAATTGTCAGTGATTAATTCATTTTTCAGTTTTAAAATGAGTAAACTATTATTTTTAATTTAGTCAATGCCTAAAACTAACTTGATTTCACTAATAAAAAGTATCAGTATATAAAGCATTCAATGTGTACGTACATTTACATATTGAGAGGTAAGAGGTAAACAGGACTTTTTAATTAAAAGATTGAATTTTTATAAAATATTGCATGGATACAAAAATCTTCCACTACCATCAAATATTTCAATTACCGAAAAAGAATAGTTTTTACAGGCAAGATTAATTTTTACATTTATTTTAAGTATTTTTTAATATCTTAATTAAAAAATTGAATGTTACAACTACTAACTAATTCTAATTATAAGAATCAGAATTCTAAACTGATCTCGACTCGTAGTCTCTATAAACAGATCCATGCAGAATTTCATTCGCTTCTTTTGTATAAATATTAAATATCCCTAATTAAAAGCTAATTTCCATAAAACAAGTTATTCCCGCTTTTCATGCCCATTATGTATTTTGTAAACCGCCAGGAAAGTTTTACAATTGTTTAGCAAAGCCGAGGTTGCGCGCAAACTTTTCTAAAAAGCCCTGCTGAAAAAGGAGCCATTCCCGTCAGTCGCACCGCAGGTAGAGCCAACGTAGCTCCCACCACAATGAAAGCTGAAATCTGTGATGCACCATTCTCGGTAAAGCCACACAACACATACGTAGCAGTAGTAGTAGTAGTAGCAGTCAGCTCGTGTGCTATCTCAGCAGAAGTAGAGGACGACGTCGTTCCCTCAACTGCAGGCTCCGCCACGAAGTTTTCCCTGCGAAGGAGGTTGCCACCGCTTACGCGAGCGCGAAAAAGCCTCCGTCTAATTTCTCCCTTACCTTACCCGCTTTTCGTATTCCTTGGCTGTTTCTTTGCTCTCTCTCTCTCTCTCTCTCTCTTTCTCACACAAGGTGCGCTTGCGCATCTTGGAAAACCACGCGCGCACGTCGAAGAAATTTGCATTTGCAACGCGCGGAATGTTTCCGCGAGAATATTTACCGGAGGGGAAGAGAGAGAGAAAGAACGTTATTACGCCAGCGGCACCAGCTGAGCATTGAGAGGGTGGCGGAAGCGCTCATTGAAATTTGACTCTTGGCTTTTATTTTTTTAAGGCGGGCAAATCTGCTAGAATTGCGAGCAAGCGAGAGAGAGAGAGACAGTGAGGGAGTGAGTTTCTTGCCAGATATTCGTCCTTTTTCTTTGCGAGGACCAGGTTAGAGAGAATCCTTAATGGCGAAGAGACGCTGGGGTGGCATAATGAGTAGTCGTCGACGATGTTGCTGATGAAAATGTTATTCAATGAACGCGGATTAAGAGAATCTGTTTTTACAGTAGCAATGTGACTTTAATTTCTTAAGAGGTAAAAAGGGGATAATACGCTCGAAACTGGCTGTTTTATTTAGAATGTCCTTGTCGTTTATTGTATTGCACGAATCGATTCGATGGAATGAGTTCGAAGTAGTACTAAAGTTTGTATACACAGGACGATTATACCCTTCTATATCGAGAAAATAAATCAATTTTCGAAACAATGCTGTTTGAAAAATGAAAACAATGAAGATAAATAGCGAAGATAAATACTTTGATTAGTTTCGCTTGTGGTTCGTCGTCTTTCAGTACGGTTGCGCGCTACTATACAAAGAAAAGCAGATCCGAAGAAACCAATTGGTAAGATATATAATTTATATCTCCGATAACGGTATTGGCATCTTTTGCAATTATGGCTGTGAAAAGTCTTTTCCCGTGGATACAGACGATGGAGACTGGTTATATAGCTCAGCTCAAGGAAATAACTCCGTGGAAAATGACACGTGACACTGCGAAAAGTTTCTCATCGCGGTATGAGAGAAAAGACGAGGAGGCGGAAACTTAGGATCGAAAGGAGGTAGGTTATATCTGGAAACTTTAAGAAAGTTTCTTACAATCGTGTCATTTCGTTTGCGACTCGTCGTTTAATTAAGCGAACTCGCTTCCGATGGCGAGCTAATCGAATCTTTGGATCAGATTTTACACCGTTAAAAAGCGTGAAAAACTTACAAAATGGTATTAATTGATTAGTATATATTTTATTGATTTCTTAGAGTAGTAATAAGAAGAATTTTCAGATGAAAATTAATTAACGTAGATATTGACGTAGTCCGATATATTTTACGATAAAGTTCACTGGTATATGTGTGTATTATGCTTTCACTGCGTAATTTATCTATCAATTAGTATACCGTAACTCGATAAGAATCCCTATAAGTCTTCGACATTAAATATTTATTTTAAGTTACCAATAAACTGTGTTAAACTTATCTGATGCAACGAAAGAAAGTTCCTTCAGAATATATAAAATTATTTTACGTTTATTTGAATTCTTTGTGATTACATAAATTGGTGCATATACAACATAGATATTATGATGTAAAATAATTCTATAAATAAAGCATCTGCTAACTAAAAGTTATAAAAATTTTAATTATTATCCTACTTGCTTAATTAATAATGTGGTCAGTTCACAACATATTCTATCTCGTATGGAATACTAGTTTATTAAATTTTTGTTACATTAAAAGTAAAATTTAATAAGTCAATATTAATTTTTTGTAAAATAAAGGAATATCTCATTTTCCACGATAAATATAACTTTATATTCAAGTATTTTATAATAAAACCAATGCAAACTTTAAAAATAATGAACTTTGAATTTATTTACTGTATAATCTACATGATGTATATTATGCATATTATATCATTCATAAAACTGCATTACATAACGTAAATTATTATATTTAATCATCAGTATATTTTTCACTGTTTATTCAACATTATTATTCTTTTAATAAAATCATCTTTTATTATCCAGTAACAAATTTTAATCCAAAAAACATTTTTACTGAATTCAAATAAAAGCGTTACACACATAAACCAGTAAAAATTTTATTTTTCCAAAAAAAAAAAAAATGCAGTCGCTCACTCACGACCTCCGGCCCGCAAAAGATAAACTGCGAGTTCACATTTTTTTCACCGGGTAGGGCACCGATTATACAATTTTACTGATCTCCAAATTAAGTTGCCAGGCTCTGCCTACGTTCACAGTTAAAACGGACTTTATCCGTCGTCCATGGGACGTGCAAGCAATCACAGCGAACCGTCAGACTGGCTTCAGCCAGGCGCGATGTGACATCCGCGATGTCAACGTGACTCGGCGCCCCCCTGTATATATATCTGTATTTCCAACTATTTATTATTTCATACGTTTGTTGAGCTCGCACGCGCGCCCGCGCACATATACATATACATACGTCGGTGTAGAGACGGCGCACCTCACTACGGCTTATATATGCAAGTAAAGCAAAAAAACGTCCGACAAGAGCATTACGCGAGGGATTATTTTTAGAGTAGGCGGTACTGGGTAATCCGCAAGCGTACGTTCGCGTCGAGGAGATGGAGAGAGCTAGAGAGAGAGTTCCACATGTACGATGTTGATTTTAATTTCGTTGTGAATTGTTTATCGGAGAGATGGAAATAACGAGACGTTGAACATCCATTTTTAGTCAGGTGTTAGAGCTAAAATAAAGAGAATTAAATCCGGCTATATTTAAGATATTTAAAATTATGCTATATAGAATTAGATTTACATTTTGATTTATATTATTGATTAGATTCGATTCTATATCTATTACAAATGTAATGAAACAACGTAATATTTAAGTGGTTTTTTAGTAAATTCTGTATAACGTTACTCATTATTCATAAGACTTCAAACTTATTTTAATTTATTCAGGTTTATATTATAAATGTAAAATTTTAGAATTAGAATTCAGTAAGCTTTGTGCATTAGAAATTAAAATTATTGCAAAATTCATATAAACAGTCTAAAAATAACTAAAAGTCGTTGAGTACCAACAAGTAAAAATTTTCAAAGAATAATAAAAACCGAAAAGGGTACGAAAGAGTTTATAACTGTTATTTAAAAAACTTTAGAACTTGGATAAATGTAGAGTAAATTTTAAAATCACTGCTGTCGTAAATCTGAGAATAACTGAAGGAGGATTCTTTCCGTACCACAGAAGTCTTTCTATCATGTACCCATATATCGACAAAGCAGAAGTTTAATTTCTTTAATTCATGAACGTAAATGTTATAAAATTTTCATTCACCATGTCTATTATACAAATGTAAATAGATATAATATTTATCGATAGAACTTATCATATTGATTTTGACACTTTCTGCTATTCTCGAAACGTAAACTTAAAAATTCAAGAAAGAATTTCCGGTAGTATTTGCATAACTGAATAAGTGAGGAATTCACATAAATTAACCCATTGCTATACTTCTTTCAGTTTATCATTATACAAACAGAGCTCAAAATAGATTGCTTTAACAGCTCCAGCAAGCTTCTGTATGTTTGGATTTAAATCTGAAAAAACACAAGGCATATCTCCTTACCAAGTTCGACTAATTTATGTCAATCTATTTATAAGGCTTCCTTAGAAAAAAGTATTGTATACATTTCAGAATGAAATATAATTCAAACGATTACATATAGCTTTTGTAATACCTAATAGACATTCAACCAATTATTTACACTAAAATGTATTTCAAGTATACGTATATTCAGGTACAGCTATACAGAGAATCTTTTTAGCTACTCGCGTCGTTTGTTCCGGGAAAGTATTAAAACAATACATTTGTTATAGTCATCCAGGCTCATCTTTTATTATTCGTCGGAAGAAATAAAAATACAGGACCTCTGCTAATTGTGAGGGAAAATATGAAGAAGTTTCCTATGCTCAACGGGGAGAACGCCGTGCGCACTACGCTCCACTCCTCATTTATGCATTTCTAGCCGGCTGCATTGCTACCGTCAGTGACAAATGGCTCGTGCATACTCGTCCCGTGCAATCCACCCTCACTACCACCTCAACTTGAGAAAGTCCAGCGTCCGCGGGAGAGCAGCACAAGCACGAAATATATGATTCAAAATGCATTTAGCATTCTGGAAATAATTAATGCTCCTTGCAGTTTTGTTATTCCTCGCGCCACATCGCTGTCGGAAGTTTTTGTTATTTCTTTATCGAATTAGGTCGACTATTGGAACGACGTTTGCACTGCTTTTTTTATTTTTACATGAGTGTCAGATTGCATCCGAGAGTTACACTTGATAAAAGTTTATTCAACAAAGCAAAGAGTAGCCAGCATGTGTTTGTCAACGGTGGGTATAGACATTGTTAATTAAAAGGAGTGAAAATACATACAGCGACACAACGACAATTCGAAAATTAAAAATCACGTGCACTTCATTCTTTGCAAATTAACAATATGAATTTACGAGCGAAATTATCATCGCGTTATTTTTCCTCGTCTGCACTTACTGACACGATGACGTACAGCATTTTACTCAGATCAATTTTCACCATCGGTTGTTTTCGCACATTTTCGCATCCGCCGTATAACGCAGTACATGCACTGTATATAAATCGCAACAAAAAAAACCAAGCAAGGCGTACATTATCCACGTATACGCGACCGCCCGGTGTGTAACGAGAACAATCACTGCGTTTCGTCCGCACATTATAAATCCCCAAGAGCATATAGGTATACTATAAACATACACACGTATATAACACACTTCATGTTCCGTTGGATCATTTATATCCCCGGTATTATGGTCTGAGCATGCTACACAACACTTAGAGAGATTGCAGCCACATACCGCCGAAATCCCAAATTACACTTTGCCGCGTGGTAATCTTGGCGCGAAAAATTTTCACGGTCATCGGCCCATGTCGCGCCGACTTGTTATTATAGCGGCATAATCACGATGCACTTGGCTGTACACGCGAGTGTATGTATATACTAACCGCCAGCGGTTCGTGTATATACACGAGTATAGTACCAAGTAGGAATGCAAGGTATTCTGTAAAGGCATAGAATGCATTTTTGCGTGCGCGGGATGTTGCTGTGCGCAAAAATCTTGTAATTAATGCACGAAGCGTTGGGGACGCGAGAACCTCGCAAGCATTATAACTCAGGTTCGTGGCTCGTTATTCCACGTTTTCTTGATAATACCGAGTTTCTTCGCTTTTCCCGGTTCTTTCTCTCTCTCTTTATCTATGCTTAAGTGGATAATTAATATCCTCGCGTGGCAAGTGAAAAATAATTAGTTTGCAAGAAAAACATGCATTATGCGCTAAACGTATAATGAACTCCGATATGAATTTACATCCGTTTGAGATAATCTGAGAGACAAATTTAGCCCATTGATTTATTGAATATTAATTATCAAATATTTTAATTGCGAGCTATTCTTGAGATATCATGTAGAATATTCGTATTTTCTAAAATTAAATTTCAGTAATTGAAGATCGTGTGATATAAATGGAAATAGAGAGTCGATGAGCTCTTTTAGTGGACCGTCTAATGAAAACTTAATTTTCATTACTACTCTTTTTAAGCAGAGATAGCTACTTTATGGCACATTACTCCGGAGTCCAGTGGCATTATAAACAAATCGCAAAAGATTATACTTTCACGGCACGATGAACAATTTAAATTTCAAAATTAATGCTATTCATTTTACAATCCAACATAATTATTCTTATCAACATTATATATGCTTTAGTACCCACCTGTACACTGATATACGTACACGTCCACGCCATAAAGCAGTAACATAACGAACGGGAAACGAAATGTCAATTAACGTTTGAGTACAGAACGCTTAACCGGATTATACACTGCGTTCTCTCTCTCTCTCTCTCTTTCTCGCTTCACTAAGCAGGCATGGGATGAAATCATCGTCGCCTGCCGTCGCGAATCACCAAGCAAGACGACGATGCCAACGACAACGAGGACGAGAGGACGACGAGTAGGTCGTTGCAAAGACGGAAGATATCATGAATAGTTATGGACCGCTAAAAGGGATTCAATTATGGGGGTCATAGCGCGCGGCGTTATACGCGTATGCGAGCGTGCATGCGTATGCTCCATCTCCCGTCATGGTCTATGCGGGGATATTCGCGCACATAAGAGGAAGAGAGAGAGAGAGAGAGAGGAGACTCGAGTTACTGTGCCCGAGGCAGTTTACCACGCGATGCGATTAGACGTGAGTCTAAAGTACTCCGCCATCTCTTGTGATATATACATGTATATTACAGCAGAGTAAAGCGTGTGCGTATGCTTCGCACGGAATTCGCGTGTGATGCGCGCACGAGCAAGTTTTCGTGGATCTTTTTTTTTTGGAGGGAGGTAAAGAAGAGGGATGTGCGTTTTATGCAGGATAGAAGGTATAACGAGGATCCTTTCGTCACTTTGCCTAAAGCCGACGCTCAACGAATGATGGTTTAAAAAGAACGGACAGAAAGGTTGGCTTGGTTTTTCAGATGAGCTTTTGAGAATATGTTTTTATAATGTTGAAGCAAAGGATTTTTTTGTAATTCATTATGCATTTATGAATTTATAAACATGAGATATCTTTTGCTAAGGAAAAATAAATGATATAGAGATTTGCTGCAAAAATATTAAATGATACATTACGTGAAATTCGGATATGATTAATAAGATATGTGGTCGATTTTGGATTATGTCAAATTATTATTTTATATGATATGTACAAAAATTATTTTGTAGAATTCCATCATATAGCAGATATATTTGAAATTTTCGATGATATATATGAAATATTTGAAACTGACGAATTGGTAAATTGGTAAATTCAATTAAAGCTATATTTTATTGATTGATAACTCAGACCTTTGTCCTTAAAAAATAGGAATAAAAGGATTTTTTTTATTAAATACGTTTATTTCTATTTGCAAAATGGTTCAGTTACCGTTACTGTGTTTTTGAAACGCGTCAATGATTAATTATTTCTCCTTTTTCTTCCTAACACTTCGCGTTGAAAGAGGACGAAATAATTGCAGCAAGCGCATGAGATTCGGAAAAAGAGCAACTTACTCGGTTAAGCATCTCTAAGCGCTAGAAACAAAACCTAAGCTCCGGCAATATGCCCGAAATTGAAGAGCGCCTGCGCACACCGACAACTTTTTCTGGCTCTCTCTCTCTCTCTTTTCATATCTCATCTGAATATCAAGTTGTAGAGCCTCGTTCTCTCGTTAAGCTCGTGGAAGCTGTTAGTTCAGCTTAATTCATAACGACAAAAACGCCGAGCGCAATTTAAAATATACGCGCCTGGTTGTCAAGTATTTTTTACTCAGTAGCAGTACCATCGCGCCTGGCCCGATTGCCCGCGTGTACGGTGCACACCTCGCGCCTGTAATTTCGAGAGGTACTCGCGTAATTAGAGACCAAAGCGTTCGCGCGAAAGACTATACGGTCTCTCGGTCATGCATTTTTTTGTTGTCGTCCCTTCAACTCTCGTTCTTATTTCAACAGGCGTTGGTTTGTTTGAGGATGTACTTCTTTTATCATGTTACGTTACGCGTTTTTAATTAATTATACGGTGGTGACGGATTTCCTATCGCCTTTGCCGATTTGAACGACAGTGTCGGGTGTATGAGGATAGGGTGACTCAATTCACGTCGATTATATGATTAAAAATATGAAGTTGGGTGTGAGATTACATTTCATTATTTTAAAGTAGTCAGAAAATGACTATAGCGTTATATTTCATATTCTTAAAAATTTGTTCAACATTCTTTGTGATACGATTAATTCGCGTACTACCTAACTTAAAAAATTCTATTAGCCTACAATACAAATAATGCTTGTTAACAGAATAGTTTGAAAAAAAAAATGTTGTTTGCCATGTACGAATACCTTACTATGCGTATGTTACATGCAACTTGAAAGATTTTTGTGTTTGCTAGAGGAAACTAGATTTCAGTACAGTTTTAATTAAAATTCTAATGCTACATCCTTTTGTATGCAGCAGAACGTGTCCTAAAGAAAAGTTTAAAAACTATATGTGGTAGTTTATTTCTTTATCACTGTGCCAACTTTTATTAATTAAAACTGTATCTTCCTTAGTGAAAATTTAATAGTTAAAATTATTATATGAAAATAGTTATATATCTATCATATAAATTTTTCTAAAATAAATTTCTCTAAAATCTATTCTTCTAACATAAAAATTATTCCGCGGTAAATTTTTCTAAAATAAATCTATTTTTCCAAACGATTCCACAATTTTTCATTTACACTAAAACAATCTTTTATCCACAAAATTATCACAATAATCGATATTCCTTCAATACTAATCCTTTACACCATGATTTCCCAAACCACCTTCACGAAATCCACCTCCGTCATACAACCGGCGTACACGCACTTCAGAAACGACAATTCCGATGCGTAAGTACTAGCGCGCACAACACCCGCACACCGCAGCGCTAATTAATGAAGACAGTAGCAAGCAAGCGAGCGAGCGAACGTAAGCGCGAGAAACGCGCGCACAACTCATGCATAAACGTCAGGCGCAGAGCCGAACACTCGCGCATACAGAGTTCTCTGGGGCAAAGAGGCGGTGCGCAAAGCCTCGGTACTGCACACATGTACATACACAGGTGTGTGTGTATATATATATTCGAGTGAGCGGCCGCGAGGTTCGCATCAATTAGATCAATTACGCGTGCCGCTGCCATTTGTAGACGCGCGCGTACGACGTTCGAAATTCGAGCCGCAGACGCCAAACGTCAAACGCACTTAAGGCGTTAATTTACGACTCCACACTGGCGTTATACTATATATATATATACAGGTGTATATATGCGTATGGTGAGTATAGAAGCGAAAGCTACTGCTCGCCCGGGTCCGATTGAATCCGCGCTCGTATGTGCGCAGCAACCCCTTAAACGGACGCTGATTTATCGGTCGTATATCGGCCTCATGGGAAGGGCGTGCATCGCGCTTTGTTTTACTTAAATCGCGTATAGAGCTACGACGACGACGACGACGTCGGCATGAGCGTCGTATTGTTTCATCAAGTCGCTCTCGCGCCGACCTTTGATTTATACGGGCTCGCATTCGGTCCTTTGTGCAATGCGAGCGCGCGTATAGCCTTTGACGGTATGCAGGCGTTTTTACCCATTCTTCGCGCGCCGCTGAAGAATTAGGACTTATTTTTTGCACAGCCGCTGAACTAGGTCGCCGAACGCGCGAGCGCACTTGATTTAAAGCTTCGTTGGCTGGGCCCAGGAGAGATGAAGGGGGGGAGTGAGCTTTGCCTGGGGAAAATTCATCCGACGATTGTGCATTTTCGGCAGGACTGAACGAGCGGGCTTGCAACGATTGTTACATGGTTTTCAAAGGCGTACACGCGGGGGCGTTTATTAAAAAATGCACGGGGTGTTGAGTACGCGCTGCTTTGATGATTAATAGTTAGTTGTGTTCGCTTTGTGGAGTATATCTAATTAAGAGAATGAAATTTCTAGGGCATCAGTGAATTTTGTTTTCAATTGTTTTCTGATGCGTAATTATAAAATAGTTTACTGTTAATTAGCCCCTGAATCTTATTAAATCATCAGATAATACAGAAGTTGAAAATAATTCAACATGTTTATGTTACATATACAGTTATCTCTTAGTGCAACAGAAAACAAAGAAAATTCTAATATAAAGAAATATAGATGTACTCAGAAACTATATACTAATGGAAAATTATTAATATACTTAAATGCTAACTTATTATGTATGATACATATTTACAGATTACCAAACCAAATCTAAATGTTGTAAAAACAAACAAAAGAAGAAAAAAAGATAATGTAATGAAAATTAATTGCAACATCTGTTAAAAAGCATATAGCCAGAAAGTGAAACCGAAATAAATAATGATTAACTAATAAACTATGAATTTAGAAAATAATAAAGTATTGATAATATAAGTTGTTTGTACTCTTTATTGTAACCATTTAACGTTATAAATTGTTGCAATAAAATAAATCATTTAATTGAGTTCGCTAGCTTTATCATTGTAAATCTCGACTTAAAAATATCCGAAACCTATTAAATACACAAAAGTGACAATGTTATGACTCGATACGTTTGCGGCTAAGAGTAGAATTAATTGACACTGGGAAGCTTATCACAGGCGGAAACCTCACCAGTCAAGCTCGCGTCCTACTGTAATCCTTATTAATGGCTGAGTGGTCGGCCAGTGTCGCCTCGAGATGATGAGATCAGCGAAAGTCACTGCGTAGGACAAACAACAGTACGGCCTAAATCAACAATCAATCGGTCACGGTTGCCATACGCAAATTTACTTTCAACTATATAGCACCCAAGCTTTTTTGCCTATCGTACATTCGCACGTACACCTGTATAGCATATAGTACTTATACACATATATCCAACGCGTATGCGTTTGACGCAACGTGTAAGTTTTTTTTTTTTTTTTCGTCTCGTAACTATTATTATACCCCGGCGGCAATGATTGTGTAACTTTTATGACACTGCAAGGTGAGGAGAGTTTGAGCAGACCACGACACGTCGAGTATACGACTGACACAGTTCGATCGCGCGCACGCTATTTTTGCGAGGTAAATCATGCGAGACGTTAATGTACAATTTAGTAATTTGTCGGGAATTCGTATGGTAACGCTGTGAATGGTAATGGGAAAATTAAGTTGTAGTTTATATATAACAAATATTATTACGGTTCTTGGGTAATAGTTTTGTGGATTTCTTGGATTTTTTTGACCTGATCTATGCCAGAGTTAACGCGAGAATATAAGGGTGCGACATAAAAACTTGTTTAAAAATGTAAATGAAATTCTATACTTCGAGCTCAGAAAAATACTCCCTCTACGATAATTAACCGCCGCGGGGTACTGAACAAATTGTTTGCTATAGTTAATTTAAGTATACATGTTTATCCAACAAAGTTAATTATTATGACGTAATTAGTCCATCAGCCGGAACAACCGCTGCATCGAAAAACGACGAGGACGCGCATTGAGAAAAGGAAAACGATCTTCTCCCTCTCTACTATATACCGTACGCACATATAAGAAAACGTGACTCTTCGAGGACGGTCCGGTTTTTCCAATGTTGTCTCCCCAGTATATATATATATATATATATATATAGAAGAATATATATATATATCCGATCTCTAATCTATTCGCACACGCACGCACGCTACGTTATATTCTCTCGATGAGAGGTCAATTTGTACCTCTCATTCGCGATACTCTACCATACATGTTGAGTTGTATTATTTCCTATTATGGCTTTTCACCTTTTATGGGGCTGTTGCACCCGCGCGCGTGTGGTGAGCACACGGCACGCTTTCTATACGCTACATTCACTGGGTCAGGCAAAACAAACAACAACGGAAGCTGAGAAAAGACGGAGCTGAGTAATGCGCACGCGCTCACGATATTGGAAGATAGGAAAGGAGGGGATATACGGGAGAGTATAAGTATACCTGGATCTACGGGATGAAGATCAGGGGAGTGAGAGAAAGACTTATATACGTCGTGAGCGATCGTTTGCTTTGAGATTATTGGGCACTTAGCCCGAGCTATTGGAGAGAGAAGCTCTCCTGCTACTCGTCCGCGTGATTTGGAATTCCCTTTGTCTATTCTCCCTGAAAGGAATCCCGCTGCGTAACACCGGCTTCTCGGATATACATGCGGATCTTCGAAAACTTGTTTTAACCGATAAGAATGCTGGATTATCGGTGGAGGATATAGTTATACATAATGTCGATATCTTTATAACGGAAGAACAATGGGAAAAGCGAGGGTTTTCATTTTGTTTTTTTTTTCTTTGTACTTGTTGAGGTATTTCAAATAAGAGAGTTAAATGTTGCTTGGAAATTATAATTGTTCAATAATAGTACTTTGAGACAAGGTTATAAGTATATACGAATGTAAATGGTGCAAATAGTCGCGTGACATATAAGCTGACATGAAAATAGTCTTTACTTTTCCTCGTGTTTGAGGCAAAAAGTTTAAAAAATATATATAGCCAGTTACATCCAGCTTAATATACATACATATGATATTGAATACACAGTGAGTAAGTATATATTATACATTATTCAAATTCCTAGCAAAAAACCCTATCTCCTTGAAAGTAATAGTCGACGTAGTTCATGTAGGAAAATCAAATAACAGTCAAGTATAGTAGCCATGATGCAAAAACAATTCGACAAATTATACACTACTTAGGTAGAATTTTACTCGAGCAACGACGAAATTGCTCGTGCTCTTCATAAGCGTCGTCAGGAAAGTTTAGTTGATTACGCGGCAATCGAGTACTACCACCTCGCGGATTCCACTTCCAAGACTCATTAAAAGTCCCTCTCCTGGTTACGCCCACGCGCAAACTCTCGTCGTCGCCCATACTATTCGCGCTCTTTCT
This sequence comes from Torymus texanus, assembly GCA_036873485.1. NCBI lineage: Eukaryota > Metazoa > Arthropoda > Insecta > Hymenoptera > Torymidae > Torymus > Torymus texanus. Next base: position 28,966 of record JAYJLV010049410.1, read on the forward strand.
CGCTCTCTCTCTCTCTCTCTCTCTTCCGTTTCGAACGCGATCGTTCACCGCTGCTCAGCACCGCAACTCGCGCATAGAGCGTCAGCTGCGCGCGTGTGCTGCACTCCTTCGACGACGATTGCTAGTAGGTGCGAATGAGCGAGCAACCACGAGTCAGGTGCAAACGCGCCACGGGACTGTATATAGCGGAAGAAGAGAGAGAGAGAGAGAGAGAGAGAGAGAGAGAAAAGAAGTAAGAGAGAGAAAGAACGAAAGGACTTTCTACTTCTATTTCTTGTTGAGCAGCCGTATAGGTGTCGCGAAGTTTTAGCCGGCTGCGGCTCGTTCCGAGGCTTTTTTTTATCCTACACGAGAGCTTCCCGAGTAATTGCGACTGTCCAATTACGATCGTCCCATTTTCAAGCGATAAAATTTAAATGCATTGAAAAAGAAGAGATAAAAGTCGCCGCGACGCACAAGTGCAGCTATATCCCGAGTGGAGATGATCGCTCTTGCGCTGCGCACGACGAGGAACTTCCTTATTTCCCGCGTACTGCTATATAGCATTTTAATTGTCGTTTTACCTGCAATTTTCCATTCGTCGTCGTTGGTACCGCCGTGTGAAAAGATCCCTCCTGTACAATCGTTATCGTCCGAGGAACATTTAATTTACGCCGCTGCCTCCGCCAAGTATGTTTACAGTTATAACTGCGAAACGAGCTCTCGTGGATTTGCACTCCGTGAAAATTGAAACGAAATTGTGATTTTACACCCATTTAACGGCAATATCGTATAAGGCTCGTATATAGAAATTCAATTTCGGATTGTCATTTTTGGCCGAAAAAAAAAGAACGAGAGGCGATGGGAAAATTTACCAATAGAAATTTTGCGAACTTTTTTGCAAACGCGTCGACTGAAAAATTTCGTTCCAAATCAAATGCAGCGCGAAAAACGTATAGTATGACGGTATATTTTTGTACATTTTAAAAAATATTTTTGACAGTTCTCAACAAACGCGTTCATTGTTTCAGCTATAACGAATGTAACAAACCACGTGTATTAAAAAGATTTCGAACAAACGGTCTCATTGTTATTTGTGTCCCCTTTCGTGCATGGCGCCTACGCTACACACCAATGGATAATATAACAGGATTAAAAGGGGTTCATAAAATCTTTAACAATATTCCCATCTGCGCCATTAGGCAGCTACCATACCGCCATCAGTTTTTGTATTCACACGCCCATCGGCCGCTTCGGTTATCCGATCTTCCGCGTGTTTTTCAGCTGGACTGTAGAGTTCCCGTACCGATCAAAATACCCGATCCACGGAGACAATGCCCCGTTTATCCTCTACCGCGTGCAAACAGGCTCATTCATCCGCCACGATTCATATATGCACGGGTGGGGCGCGAACGCGAGCGTCAAAACAAAAAAGAATAAAAAAGAAAAAAAAGGAACGCGTTTTTTGTTCCACTTCGTTGAATATAGTCTAAAAGTCGCTCTGGAAATCCTTTAGGCTGACAAATAACACGAACTTCGTGAACGTGCTATACGTGGGCTCATAATTTTTCTGTTCAGCTGACAGCAGCCCTTTAATCGACAACCGTCGCGGAGCATATATACGACGAAGGTCTTGCGATACTTCCGTCCTTCGTGTCGCGGTAAATCGTACTTAAAGTTATACAAACATACTGTATACGCACCCACAATCGTGTTGGGATTTAGAAGGGGCCTATATACTAATTCTTCGACAGAGATCCGTATTAAATAACCCCAAACGCTGCTACCGAAGATGTACACACATATATATATATATATAGGGACAGGGGAAATAAAGCGTGTGTGCAAGCAGTCGGGGAAAGAAAGGGATTGAGAGGGAAAGAAAAGAAAGAGGCATAGATCACAGTCCCGTGAGCTCCTGGAAAGAGGGAAGTACCGAGTGCTTTCACGATTTTCTAGCGAGGTTAGAGCGTGTGTACAGTTTTGCATATATATATATATATATATATATATATATATAAATGTGTGTCTGTGAGTGTATGTGCGTGCGCTGCTTTACTGTGGTTGCGATTGAGAAAGATAGATGGCGAGAATCGGGGTGAAGAGGCGTACGAACGGAAAAGGAGAGTCCTGGCATCGAATTTGAATGAGAAAGGCGATTTTAAGAATACGGACTTTAAAGTTTGTTTTGCATCAGACGTGGAATAGATTTACCATTTGTTTCATATTTTATTGGTGGATTATATATCAAAGAGAAATATAATTTACATATAGTATACGTCTGTGATTTTTTTTTTAAATGATATTGTTTTATTTCTAAGATACGCTGTTTATTGACAGACTTTATTTAGCTTTATATTTACGAAATCAGTGGTTCGCAATGCCAACGTAATCAATTCCCGATACCGTTGACATTGCAAACTCGTAGTTAACTTTGACTTCGGTCGGAGAAACCGTAATGATAAAATTAAATTAATTCCAAGTGTTAAAGAAAAATAAATATTCCGCAATCTGTTAAATATTTTACACAATAATAAGTAGGTCGAATCCATAAATATAGGTCGAAAAATCGTCGATTACCTCCATTTACACAACTGTTTATTATACTCGAACCAGTAGTCAGCATAACTCCCACGCGCCTGATGCCAAGCGCGTAAAGAAAAGAGACGAGTGGCCACGACAAACGGATAGCCGGAAAAACGCTAGATACACACAGAGGCGAGACACACGGAACCAGACGGTACTTTAAGGAGCAAAAGCAGAAGAACGACAGATAGAGATAACAAGAAGAGCTTCTGAGCTCGCGCGTGTAAGTAAAACACAGGCAGACGCACACGAGCGTAAACCACAGAATGACGGCTGATTTTCGCGGAAGAACGTTGTGCTAATGCATCGGGCATACACACATATATATATACAAGCAAAGAGAACGAGAAATACGCGTCGACGCGTGCACTGGTGACGTCTGTTTAGGCAAAAATAGAGGTAAAAAGAAATTGCCGCTGTGGCTCTCGCGAGCGCGAAAATTGCCGACGTAGGTAATGTGCAAAAAAGAGCGGAGCCCACGGTGGAGAGAGTTCGGAGGCGCATTCGTAATGCGCTCCAAAGCGTCTCTATATATTTATGCGAAACTGCTCGTTCGACGATTTTTCCTTTCGCCACGGTGTGCCGTTTTTTTTCGCGGTCATTGTATACGTATGTGTGTATGTGTGTGTGTTCGATTTTTAAAGTTGATTTACAGGTATACCAAGGTGTCGGTATTGTGTATGAGTATTGTTGTAAAAAGTTTGCCACTGGAAATTAAATAGAAAAGTTGGAAAGAAAAATATAGAGAATGAATTCAGCGCTAACTGGAGGGTAAATAACTCGATGTCACCAATATCTCCGATGTCTGCGCTAACGCGAGTTTTGTAAAATCTGGATCGCGCTAACCCGGACAGAGTAAAATCAACACTAACTCGATAACTTTTACGCTATCGGGTGCTATGTAATTATTGAGTTTTCGAACGTTGAACTCTGTCTCTTCTTTTTACTTTATATTTAACACAGTTATATACGATAAAATAATATATTATCGTGTGCAATTGCCACAATTACTGTACGTTGTAAAATTCTGTAATTATTGCTGAGAATAATTAAGTTCTTTTTAAAATTTTCCACAATAATTAAGTTATAATTCTGATCATATAATGTTATTTTCAACTTTAACCGCTGTAATGTGCTTTTAATGTTCATCGGCAAAGAGACCACAAACATTTGTTCTAATTAAAATGTAAAATAGATTTATAGGAATAACTAATAGAATTTCTATGGAAATTTTATTCGAGAGTTTCTGTGAACGGAGTTCACTGGGCGCGCTGTTTCTGTTTGTATTCTACGTTGCATTGTGCTTTCCACTAACTATTAACAAGCAAAACAGAAAATCAATAGTTCAATTAAACAATGACTGGTTTGATTTTCTAAAATTTTTCCAAAAATATATCAATATCAGGAAATAAATATTTTCAAAATACTCTAGTAAATTTAGTTGTGATTTTTCAACTGTACATGTTATCACGGTAAACAAAATCTGTACAATATTACACAACTCTTGCCCATCCAAAGTATCAACGCACACATACACACAACATATATCGGCCTCTATTTTTGTAACATAAACGTGAGTTATTGCTTCACGAAAAACAATCTTCTCGCATATACGTATCCCAGGCTATGTTGAAAAAACGCCCATAAAATATCCTCCTACCTCACTCATCAAATGTTTACCGAAACATTAGCTCTCCAGCACCGACGACGGCTTCCGCATCCACCCTGCGCTCGTGTACTTTACTTTCTACCTCTCTTTCTCTCTCGCACATCTTCGAAAACCAATAAATATCGACCTTGCTCGAAGCGTGTACATATAAACTCTGCCTCCTTCTCCTTTATCGCAATCATAATTCAAGGAGTATCGCACCTGAAGGAACGTCTATCAGCCGATCCTCTCCAGGGACGAGCTTGTCTCGCATGGTTACGCGATCTTCGCTTGCGTATACACATAAACTTGTCAATATATAGACACAGACAATGTCCGAGAGCGCCTGTGTATTATGTATAGATATATACATAGGCGTACATGTGCCTCGGTAGTTGCCGTAAACGTCGTCGTTACGTAAAGATCGCCTGCGCGTTTCAGGAGCAAAGTCGAGAGCGTTCGCAAGGTACACATATATATACTGTATGCGTATAGAACGGAGTAACGCGGAATAGAGATTTTATTTATTTATTGTAAAATTAAATACTGCAACGGCAGCAACAAGATTTTACTTTTATTTCTCCTAAATATATACTCTACGAGATTTAAACATAAAAATAAGTCTCTGATGAAACCTTTCATTGTATTAGCTTTCATTATCTGTTATATACCATCCTCCACAGTGCTTCTTCAATTAACTACCCCCTACTCTATTCCCCGTTAATGACAATCAACCATCCAACCCTGTATCATTGGCGTATATATATCCACAGCCGAATGCACCTGCCCATCAACCGTAAAAAGCTAATCAGCCGCTCAATCACCGTATAAACTCCATAGCGCGCGCACCGCAAAGCAAGTATATACTATCCGTCACAGACGATCTATCTATCCTATACATATAACAACCATGATATTGCCGCCTTTATATATATACCTGTATACAAGACAGAAAAAAGTTACTCAAGCCTTACTCGTTCGTTTCCATCCACGTTTGAACAGCGCATTGTAATTCTCGCGTACACATATACACATACACATATATACATCAGAGCGCAAGCTCGGGCAGTGGCTCGGAGCGTTATCTCATCTGCGCCCAGCCACGAGAGGGAGAGTCGATTCTATTACAGATTAGAGCGAGCGCCGGGCGCAATCAAAGCTCGGGGAGAGAGAGAGAGACGATCCGAGCGCAATCAGCGCGAGCACGCTCGACTTCCACCGCCGACCCGCGTTATACACGTATAATAGGTATGTACATGCCACTCGAGTTCGTATGAGTGCGTGGATGTACATGTACCTATTTTTGTACTGATCTTCCTTTTTCTCTTCGTTCGCTTAGTCTGCTGTTTTTGTTCTCTTTTCTTTTGAGCTTTCGAGGTACGAAGACTGAAGTGGGACTGAGAACCAGTAATGATACATGATCAGGCCGGTAGATTTATCATTGGGATTCGGTGACGGTTGAATAGTGATTTTTTTGATCAGTGGATGTGGATAGGTTATTTCAACGATAAGTAAGATCCACTCGAAATTATAAGTTCAAAATAAAAATGGCAAATTTATACTGGTATGTATAATGATTAAGGAATTTCAGATATAGATGTTATAATAATTTTAAAGTTTACCAAGATTTAAGGTTCCATACTGTGTGGAAGAATATAATAATTTCGGAGAATAGATTATTAAGATATTTTAATTATTTCTAAAAAAAAGCAAATCTAACGATCGTGGAAGATGAAAATGTAAATATTTGACAGGACAAACAGAGACTTTTTCATGAAATGTATATTTTGCCTATAGTAAACAGAATTTTAATTAGACTTTCACAAAACATACCCCGACACGAATATCGCGAAAATCTACATTTCCATAAAGCACGCACTTGAAAAATAAATTTATTCCTGTATGCAATAAATCAAAAGGTAAATGTATGCTGTTTGAAAAAAGCGCTTTCTGTCCTCATAATGTTTGCGTTATAAGTACGTTAAATGACACATCATTCATTTGCATGCACAGAATGCAAGATTCCTGATAAACGAAAAATTCATAACGCGCACTGTATTTCGGTACGCAAAAAGCGCATAATTTACATAAATATCGCGAAAAAATACCCATCTAATATATTACTGATTAATTTAAATTTGGAGCAGAAAACCAGAACACAGAGAGGACGAACGAACGAGAGAGAGAGGGAGAGAGAGAGCACAACGCAACCCCAAGCACCATAAACTTTACGACTAACTATTAGTCGCACCTGTTTAAGTAAATTATGCAGCACGAAAATTTCGCATATAATTGAACCAAAACTTCGTTCGGCCTCTCCCTATACTCCCTCATTCTCTCACGCTTCGCAAATACAACTATTGCCATCACACGGCATCATTCCAATAATTAATTAATAAACGGCTTTTCCAGTCCTTCGTCCGATAACGAAACAATAATTTATTTTTACACTATACGAGAGCTGCGCCGCACATATAACAATAACGACTTTTTCCATTGCGCCGGCGGGTTATAAAAACGTCGAGTAGAACAAAAAAAAAAGTATCCTCCCATCTCTAATTAAAAGTACGCACGAGCCGCGTATCTCGTCGAACAATCCGGCGCGGGCTTGCGAATAAATCCCAGGAATTTTTTTTTTTTTTTTCGCCCCCCCCTCTCTCTCATAATTAACTCCGACGCGCGTCTCCGATGGTCGCGCAACGCGTTTCCGGACCCTCTCAAAAAGACTCTGTGCTCATGCTCGTATATATGTGTGTATGTGTATATATACGAAATCGATAGCCGATGAAAAATATGGGTCTCCTAGGGACGCCGACGCTCTCGGCTTCGCGCACACACGCCGTTAATTATACAGATAAGGGGAAACACGAGCCCGTGAGCTCACGCGCTCGTGTATAAGAGAGAGGAGAACCAATCGCGTCGGTGCGATCTCTGCGCTCTGCTCTCCTATTCCATCTGCCTACGAGTATACTACTACTACTCCTTCGTGTGTGCTCTCTTTCTACTACTCTCACTCGGCAAGCCGCATTCCCGAGGCCGCGACCTTTTCCCACCCCGCGCAGGACTCACTGACTCTGTACTCTCACCGATGTACTTGTATATCTATATAGTTAGGTACGTATCGAGGGGGTGGCCACGGCAATGCGTGCTCTATCTCGTCGCGAAGAAGAGAGAAAGAAGGAGGGAGAGTGACTTGGCTCCTATAATCTTTCTCTTGCGCAGCGGCGCCGACGATGTATATATATAGGGCATAAAAGTCTTCCCGCACGTTGTAATGCGCACGGGAGAGAGGGAGAGAGAGGAATGCCCGCTCGCGGCGTGGTAGGTTCTTCGGCGTTTATTGATCATTTCTGAGAAATCTTCCGGCGAAAAGAGTGCACTTCAACGCTCCTTTTATCGCGCCTTCTCCTCTCCTCCCACTACTCTCTGCCTCTGTGCATTATATATATATACACGCACGTGCGCGCGTCGGACGAGTAGATTCTGCTTGGATTTTTTATTGCTGGAAAAAATTCCATTTTCATGTTTTTATCTTTTGTCGAGTTGGATAGCCCGCGTCAGAGTGAGAGAAGAAAGCTTATATATATATATACACGGAAGAGAAAGAAAATTAGGCGACGAGAAAGAAAGAAAGACTCTGACGTTTGAGTATCTGATATTCCGCGAGCTTTATTCGCTTATAAATGTACGTAGATGCGCGTACACATGGTATGGTAGGTACTGTGATTGCGCGTCGGAGAAAATTTATACTCGAATTCATCATTACGGATTCAAATGGTAATCCACGCGTGCATGGTATACGGCTGTGGAGCGGTAAAAATAGATATGGTGATGCCGAGGATTGCTATACGGGTGTAGTTGACTATTCTTCTATAGTTTAGCAAGCTAGTGTTGGTGCAGTGTGCTTCCTGGCGATGTGTATTGCATTTTTTTCAATTAGACGAGGGAATCGATGGTCTAAAATTAATAAACTTATCGCGAAAATAGAAAGACTTTTAAAATAGAGAAGCCGAGTATACCGAAATAATTAGGTAAATCAACAAGTTGAGACGATGTAAAATTAGTAATTGAAATCAACCGAGCGATTGATTATGTTAAAGTTAAAATTATCTTATGACAATCTAAAGCAATTTGTAACCATACTTTTTTTTAAAACATGTAAAAAAAAATTATTAACTGTATCACATTCGTACTAAAAATCGTCGATTTTTTCCAATTTGTAAAATGCTTTTAGAATATTTTCGAGTCATTTTATGGTCGTTTTAGTAAATTCATCATAAAATGGCTAGAAAATGTTCGGAGAATTGTTCCACAAATGGGAGAAATATGAACGATTTCCAAGAGCAGCAGCATCTTCAAAATATAGAACCGGTTTTCCTAACCTCTCTCTGATATCTCAAGGCCAAGTTCACATCCTTACATCAAGAGCAAATGCAATAACTCGGGTAATTTGTACAAGAAGCAACTATACATAACTATACATTCCGCTAAGATAACCAAAAGTCTTGCATAACTCTGATCGATTAGACCTGTGCATGTATGGCAGCCGACGATAATTGAATGAAAAAAAAAATTTTGGTTCGACTTCCAATTAAGATTCCCGTCGTTCACGCATAAAACGCACGCCGGGAAAATTAATGCGTACGCGCTCGGGAATTCATTTACGAGCGGATTTACGATATAACGAACGGGTCGGCGTGGACGCGCGATAACCGCGTATCTCGCATTAACTTTAAGATAATCTCGAGAGCAAGAGTATCGCCAGGGTTTTCCTCTCCCTTCTCTCTCGTGAGAGCGCCAACTATATAAGGTTTCCTTTTTACTTCTGGCATATACGCGCGTGTACGCACCTTACGCTCATCCCTATATCCACGCGGTTTTTCATCCTAACGAGCTTAAAGTGTGTATAAAAAAAAAGGGTCGTGATGTATAATACTATCTAAGCGAGATTACGAAATTACACATGTTCAAGCTTACACAGTGGTGGTTTAAAAGGAAAACCACGCGGCGAGTTTCGAGGATTGATTCGTACGAAATTCGTCGACGTTCGTGTACCACACGACCGCACGTCCACGCGATCGTAAAGATCCCAATTAGATAAAAGGCTTAAGCGCGGGACTGCCTCTATTTGCCCGATTCATTATGGTGCTTGCGTCGCTGCCACGCGCTTTACTCTTCATTCTTCGCGTTTCGGTATGTTCAACCAGCACATCGTACACACACACACACACACACACACACACACAAAAGAGAATTCCCAAGCTTGACTTCTTCGTTCTCGGCAAATATTTGCAAGAGTTACGCTGTCGTTGCCGCTGAGGGTCGTAGTACACGTCGTTAAGCATTTCGTTTCGATTGAATTTAAACGGGAGTCAAATATAAAACCGTGACTCGGCAATGATTTAAGCGGCTGCACGTGTGCAAAACAAAAATACCACGGTCGTTGCATTATTAAAGGAGCAGCATTGCTACAAATAGACATCATATATCGATCGATCACTCCTCTCACAAGTCCTTCGGCAGATTATATTCTTCGCCAAAATTTACCGCATAATCTCTCACAAGATTCACAACTCTCACCGTTAACCGCGAGTAACAATAAATTCGTACAATCATTGTATATACTAACGTTAACAATTTATCACCTTTCACCGACACCACCTCATACCAACATTATATTACACAAATTCCCAGCGTGTAAATGATCTACATACACGATGTATACAACATGTAGCTCGAAAAGAATCACCACGAACGTTGAGAAAAATATCGCTCGCGGAGACTTACTATATACGCCGCAGACATATACACATACACAAACACACACATATATATACATAACGTGCAGTAATGATGGTAGGAGGGTGTGCACGCGGATTTGAGGCCTGCGGAGACGTAGGGATCGTTGTAATGGGATCTTTAACATTCCTCTTTGGAACAGGTCCTACTGTCCCACATCCTTGAGAACGCGAGTGAGCGAGCAAGCGAGCCCTCGAGAGTCCTCTCACACGTGTGTACACACAGACACACAAGCAGTCGCCCTGTCTTTAACTCTCACCGCGTGTATATAGCTATGTCTTTCCGGGGCCCCGTAGCTCCTCCGGATGCCCTATATATACGTATATAGATATACATGGTCGTAGTAGAGAAAGAGAGAGAAAGAGAGAGGGAGGTCCCTGGACGCGTGATATCGAGATCCGAGCGGGCGCTCCAATATTCATGCGTCTCTGTGGCGCGCGAGCTTCTACGAAGCGTATCTTGTAAATTTAATGGGCCGTGTGTGTGTATGTGTGTGTGTGTGTGTATATGTGTGTGAGATAGGGTACACGAGCTGCTAGCTTGATTGCCCTTTATTATGTAAAGCGTTTTATGCGTTTGTGATAGCGTGGAATATCGGTGCGCGGGAGGGAGAGGGGGACTGAATTGATTGGCCGTGCCGCGCGCAATGTTTATCAAGACGCATCGACCGAGTATATGCGCGCAACGTTTAATATGTATAAGGGGAGATTCGCGCGATTTTGCTTCTGCTACGATCGGCTCTGTCGTATATTATATATATAGGTGTACACATTGCTTGATGGAAGTATTATAGTCGATATAAAGAAGGTCAAATTTCCTATGTGTGAGTAAAGAGGAAATGAATTTGTAGCATTTAAAAATAACGATGTATTATATATAATATGTGCGTATACATTTTATCGCAAGAGTATGGAATGAGAACGAGGCGCGAAAGATACTTTAAACAGCAGGGGCTTAACCTTCGATTGTGAGGAATGTCCACAGATAAACAAAATTAAACAATGATCGTAATAGCCGAGCGGGTATAAATTCAAAGCAATCGATACGGGCGTGCGTATACAAAAAGCTCGTTGTACAGATGCCCGTTCACGAAAATAGCATCGACTTATTTTTATAAGTATTCCTAAGATTAACGCACTATCGCGGTTTGTGAAAATAAATCAGCCATTGATTATTAAGAAACGTGAGTACACTTATTTCCAGACTTTGTATATGAAAACGAATACACATGCATATACATGGACACACGTGTGGATAACCTCGACGAGAAGAGGAAAGAAAAAGAAACGAACCCTCGCTCTACTCTATATAACGTCCATAGTTTGATGTCTCATTTCTCGCAGTTTGATCCCAAGCGCGCGCGGCACGACGTATAACTAAAGCGTTACACGCGCAAAGAACAGAGGCCGTCTGGCCATTGTACGAAGATGTAAACCATGGCGAGTAGCGTGAAGAATTTCCGTTGCGTCACACCATCCTTATGTGTATATGTGTATACAGCATCGCGGTCAGCTTTCTTTTAGACCGGAGAGGAGGGCAAGGAGAGCATTGTCAGATCCGAAAGTACTAATATTAGCTGAACGCTATCAATCGCCAGAGCGAGTTGAATCAGTCTAAATAAACGCGCGTGCTCATGATGGAGGCGAGGAAGTTCAAGGAACTATCCAGTTTAACTTATCCCGTGGTGGCGTAAAAATAAATTGTTTTAATTCGCGGACGATAGACGAGGAAACGTGTGGTGGAATTCTGAATCGTTATACGAGAAAGAAAGAACATTTTACTTTCCCAGTAGAGCGAGGTTTAAAAAAAGATTTTGCCTTTGAAAAGAAAAAAAAAAGAAGAATTAATGGACGCATGGCTGTTTTAATTAAAGCTTGAATCTTGATTAAAATTCATTTTGGTTCGATGAACGTGAAACCCATGTACATTTATGGTTTTTATATAATATCTATAATACGATAAAAATTAGCTCGAACACGCATTTGGACGAGAATTATCGATAAGCGAGTATATTTATTAAGCTTCGTGCTCGCGCTTCGAAGATGAATCGCGACTACACAGAGAGAGAGAAAGAGAACGCGTGCCGCAACAAGATTAAGAAATTAAATAATGCTCTGCACTCGCATGGACATAAAATAAAGGCGCATGACGAGGAGAAATGCAAGGCGAAAAAGAGTGGCTATGCGTGAAGGAAGGAAGACGAGTGAAAGAGAAGGGTAAAGAACGTCGAGAGGAAGAAAGAAAGGGAAGAAAAAGAAGAAGAAGAAGTGGAGGAGGAGGACGACGACGCGAACTGCTCACGCAGACAGACGTATGGGCTATCGATGATTTTCGTCCTTGAACGGCGCACGAGTTCCAGTCTGCTGCCCTGCCGTCTCTCCTTCGGCCGTTTAAGAGCCGGAACGCGCTATTGCTCCGACGATATTTTCAGAGTCATATATATATATTTACTATTGGATTCCCGCGCATTGTTTATTTGGATCGATGTACTTCCTGTGCGCTGCTGTATACCGGCGCGACGACGGTTTCGCGCACAGATCAACGATAGGAATTCATAATTAAAATTCTTAATACCGACATTGAGGAATTTCCGTTTCTTTCTTTTATTTATAAATGTATATAAACCGATTTTTTTTTTTTTATAACGCTGAAATTAATTTTGACGAGTGAGCTGTACTCGCGTACAGCGACTGGATATCGCGCGCATTGTGGCTCGAGCAAACATAAAACGCAATAGGAAGCGAGCGCGATCAACAAACGCAGTCGAAAGTGCAAATCAACCCTCGACGTTCAGCCATCAGGCTCGCGTATTGAACGCGCGAAACTGCTTTGTAAAGCTCGAAATGGATGACCTGCGGTTTTTAGAGTGTTGCACCCCAAGCCTGCGGTGTCCAACGCTTTCCGATTGTAATGCTCCGGATTATTATGCCATTGTGTGTGTCTGTGCGGGCGGAGGGCTGCTGCTGCTGTTAAAAATAAGAGCCTAGAAAAATGGCTAAGCCACTTGTAACAAAAGAGTTATACGGAGGAGAGCATATATATACGTATACACGCCTTTCGAATTGTAAAACCGCGTCAGGAGCGAATAAATTAATTTTACGACACTTCGTGGAAAGCATAACGTTAGAAAAAGTGATTTTATCTTCGAACAAGGCTGTGATGGGGACGTAAAGTATATGAACAATATGAGATTAAAATTCACTTAGAAGCGAACGAGAAACTTTTTTATTTTATAAATGAAATTGTTCTGTAAAACATCGCAGTTGTTTAAAAAGTAATTAACGTGAGGTTATTAAATGTCGATTAATTTTAAATGAATTTCAACTCACGTATTACAGAGCTCTATACTAACATCGAGTGTATAATGGTATGATTTCTGAAACTCACCTGTAACAAAAATATTAAACAATAAAATTAGTATAAAATAAAAACCATTATTTAAATTTAAACATTATATTAAGATATGATATTGCATTGTTATAACTTTGTATTTCACTATTTTTTGAACTGTAATTAACATGGAAACCCTATGGTATATATCAATATAACGTGAGACTTACAGATAAAATATCTTCAAGCAATTTCAAAAAGCTCTGTAGAAACCCGCAAAATTCATATCTCCGCTTTTCCCCCCTATATACTCAAGTATCAACAGATCTTTGCGCAAAGTACGCTAGCATGAATCTAGAGCACCAGGAAGCTATAGCAGCATCGGCTACCTGTATCTCTCTCTCTGCCGAAAATCCCGTGCTGGCGCCTAAATAAGCGTAAAATCGAAACGAAGAGCAACAGGCCGCCCTCACTCCCTCTGCTCTGCTACTCTCAGCAGCAGCAGCAGCTCTAAAATCTTCATTATCCGCGCTGGCTATTTTAATCCCATTTCGTGGCTCCCCCTTTTTAATCTCCCCGTCCTTTCCTCCCTCCTTCGTCCCGCGCTTCTAATCTTTCTCCGCGTGGCAGCAGCGGCTCGCTCGATATCCACCTAATCCCCGTCCTCTCGTTCTCGCGCCTTCATCGGCCAGTGACTGTGCGGCGCGGTTTTAAAGGCCGAGAGGAAAGCGAATGATGGAACGTGGTGGTGTGACTCAGCGGTGAGGGAAAAAAAAATCTAGTTGGCGAGAGTTGAGGGAAGTCATTATAAGAGTACGACGGGAATTGTTTTTTTTTTATGGTTGCTAATGTTTACGCAAACGCGTTAAATGTCGTCCGGGTAGGCAGAATTGCGCGTGATTAAATTAAGTAGATTGAAACAATGTTGCGGGTGGGAAAAATGTTCATGTTTTCTATTTAAGATAAATATAAATTTTTCTAAGAACTCTGTATAAATAAAATAGAAGGATATGAAAAAAAGTTGATGGATGAATAGTCGATTTTTAAGACGACACGTTACACGTGTTACATCTGCCTAATTCCATTAATGTTTCAGGAATACAATCATTCACTCATCGAACGTCTGCCTTGCATCAGGCTAAAAGAAAGTAAAACTCTACATTGAAAGCGCTCCAGAAACACTGTATACAACTTGTAAAAGCACTCAAGTCCCTCACGCACGCATGCACACAGCCAGAGCGAGAGAGAGAGAGAGAGAGAGAGAGAGAGAGAGAGAGAGAAGAGCATCTACCATAGCAATCACGGCGCAGTGGCGCGTCACGCAACGTATACACGAGTGAGAGTGAAACAGCCCCCCCGGCGTGACCACTCTCTTCTATGGAAACGCAGGCAGGATCAAGAGATCAGTAGTAAAGTAGAGGAGGCACGCCATTCTCTCTCACTCTTCGCGTGTTATAGGTATAATACTATACCAGCATGAGAGAAAAGGAAGGAAAGACCAGACATAGAGAGACAGAGAGAAAGAGACGATGATAGGGAGGCCAGTGGGTGCGATGAGGAGGCACGAAGCCGCGGAGCAACAGAGTGCAACGTCGGAGGCCTTCGCTGCACCAGGAGAACATGAGCCAGCATAGCGTGGAATTGTCGCACATATATACATATACACACACGCGAGTTTGCGAATGGTGTGGATATAGGGAAGAGCGAAAGAGAGGAAAAGACGTGGCGGACAAGAGAAGAAAGAGAGAAGGAATGTATGTGTGTATATATAACGTGCGAATGTGAGAGAGAGAGACGCGAGTTAGATCGATGTGAGAGCGAGCGCGGGAGAGATAGAACGGGTATAAAGGGGGGAAAAGTCGTAGCAACAGGTTGCCTCGGAAGAGAGAGCAAGCGAGGGGGCGACCGACCTCGTGTCATCGACTGGACGGCAACCGCGCTTGTTCATGTATATACATATACATATGTGTACTATACATGTGATGCACACGAGTAAGATTCGAGAAACCCTTTCTTTCTCTCTCTCGCGCCTCCTCTAATTTCTATCCCTTTGCTTGTGCCCAGAGAATACACCTGTATGTATACTATACCTGCATACTGTTGCTGCTACTCCTTTCAGCCAGAAACGAGAACGAATACGTGTCGGTATGCGTGAAACGTGTACCCTGTGCGCGCGTGCGAGGCTTTGTTCGGGGAACGCTGGGAAAAAAGGGATCTCGGGGAATTGTTTTTTCTCTCGTTTTCTCGTCTCAACAGAGCAGTAGTGCCTGTATACGTATGGTATCGAATTCAATTTTTTTTACTCTATGCGGGTGTCTGTTAATTAATCAATTGGCACGCGGGACGAACGGTTATTTTCGTTGTGTATATCTGTATATACGCGGTGCGAAGAGGATCTTTTTTTATCTGCCGCGAGGGGTATTGATTATTTAACGGCGATTTGATATTTGCATAATTGGTTTATATATGATGGAAGTATAAATAACATTGTGGTAGCTGAAGCTTTGGTGGCGTTAAATTCTACTCTGGCCGATCATTGAAACTAAACTCTGACAATTGTAAAGTGCTAGGTAGGTTTTCTGGATAGATATTGTATATGAGCAGAGAAAAAACATGAATAAAAGTTAATTAATAAAAAATGATTGCTTTGAGTTGATTTCCAATTTTTCCTTTCAATAAATAATTACAATGTAATCGTTTTATTGGTGTCTTGAGTGGGTCATCGATATATATAATGTTTTCTGTATTTATAAGTCATAAATTGATAATCCAAAATACATGCAATATTAATAGCAATGACGGATGTTCAACAATAGATATTATGAAACATTTCTCGATCAATTTTCTATTTCATACCAATCAGTTATTTCTATCAGTTACTTGATTTGATATTTAGATTAATGTAATAATATATGAATTTTTAATTTAATAATAACACTTCTAATTATCAATTTAGATTACACTGGCATTAAACCTTGAAAACTTACTATAAATTATCACATTATTGTAATTATAATAGCGAAATAAAAGAATCACGATTTTTTCATGTTATCTCATACCCTTACATAATAATATACGAATGTAAGAACGTTATAAATTCATAAGAAAAAAATAATGATTCACCAGTCTAGACACGAGACATTAAAAATATGCCGACATCTTTACCACGAAGTCAATTAAAAGCATCGCCATTCAGAAACGCATCAAAGCTAATCAGAGCCAAACGATTATAAACAAAGCGTGCGGGCGCGTGTATACCAACGACTCAGTCTTCCCTCCTCCCGCAGGCCAATTGTCGCTTAATTAGGAAGCAGAGGAATCAGTCTTCGCGAAGTTAAACCACAGTTGTGTGCACTGTCTCCGTCAAGGGATCGCCTGACGAGACCTAATCACCTTAAGTCAAGCCCTTCCATATATACACATATATACATGTCCTCCCAACTCGTCTGCGAAAGACCATATAACCGTGAGGTGATTTTTGGTTCAAATAAAAAACTGGTTCTTAAGTAATAAACTTGACATGCCTGTTAAAACCACTACTTTATCGGTCCACAAAAAACATTTAGAAAAAAAAAACGAATTGCAACACAATAAAGTACAGACAACATTCAAGACGAGTAATAATTTTACGCATATTCACTGCATTTATGCAACTAACTCAACGCAAATTACAACGTCTTCGCTAAATTACAGTATCTCCCTAAGTAATTGAACCACGCGACGGCGTTTAATCGCGCGTGTAACTCCGCAGCGCGGATCAATCTTTTGACCCTCTCTCTCTCTCTCTACTCGCGCGCGATTCATCAATCAACTGATCCTCTCTCATGCTCGTTCGCCCACGCGCATAGCCACCCTCTCTCTCTCTCTCTCTCTCTCTCCGTTTACGCTTGCCTTTAATACAGACGTTCTCCGACCACCACGCAAAAAGAATACCTAATAAGCCGTGCTCTCGCAACTTTTCTTTCAGTCGCGGCGCTTTGGAAAAATGAACGACTACTGCACGTACATATATTATACCTATATACTACCTACTCTCTATCATTTGTTACAAAGCACACGTACACGAACAGACCGCTACGTAAAAATCCCCAATGCAGCGCTCGTATATATACGCGCTCATCTCCAATAATCCGCGCGGCCATCATTCGACTTCTCTCTCACACGAGATACTATAAAGGACAACGCGCAGAGGCCACTTGTTCCGCGAGTGAGCGCCTCGTAATTACCATGATCAAACAATGCCACACGGCGAATTGCAGTTATACATGTATGTGTGTATGTGTTCTGCTAGAACGGAGAGCTTCATGGATATATACGCGCATACCGGCGCCGTGTCGCTCGGTATCTCTGCTGCAGCTGTACACGCGTGTGCAATACGCCGCTAAGGGGCTAACAAGCCATATACACTCTCTCATCTCTGTATCGTTCCTCTTTCGTATTGTTATATGTATGGGAGAGAACCCTAAGGGCATATTCTGCGAATTGATTGCGCGCACTCCACGGTTCGACGCATGTAATTATCCGAAAGTGCGCGCGTGTCATGCGACACGCCTTTCCGCACCGCGGGCTTTTCGTCGCGCATGTAGTGTATATATATACATACACGCGGGAAAAACCTAGTGATAGGCTTTTGTACGTAGCCGTGTGAATGTATATGCCTATATAGTATTGTACATACATACGTGGAGAAGTACACTGATCGAAACGAGCTGCGCACACAGCCGTTCGCTTAGCATACAAACGAGAAGCTTGTTTATGTATACGACGGTAGATTAGTAGAAAGCGCGGCAGCGACGACGGCAGCGACACGCGGCACTTAGGATACATAAGCGCGCGCGCGCCTTTGCATAATGCGTCGTTGATTCTGCACGCCCCTAGTTTTTCCCGCGTGCCCGCGCGAAAAGAGTGAAATTATGCCAGCTCTGCGGTAATGGAGGGGTCGTTTGGCCTCACTCTCTCTCTCTCTGTCAAGAGTTTCGAAAGGTTGAATGAAAGAAAGAAACCATGCGCGAATACGAGTTTTGAAGAGGTAGGGAACGCGAGTGCGAGTGAATTATTGATAGGTGCAGCAGCATTATTGTTCGTAGGTGATGACATGTCATTATTTTGGCTGTTCAACGCGCGCGTGTGCGTTCGAGCTACGTTTTTGCTGCAAATTAAGGCTTTGCGACGAATTGGTACTGATTGTAAGAAGGCTTTTTATGGGTGTGGATATGCAGTGTATGGAAGATGATTTATACGATTATTGTGCTGGCTGTCGATTTTATTGGGAGTATAGTATATAAAGCAGGCACTTTTAATTCTGTAATTTACGAAGCATTGTTATACGCTGCACTGAATGAAAAGCCAGGGTTGAATATTAATTATTACTCCGTCTTTGTTAAAGCTGATTTAAATGTGATATAATTGATTTCCTTGGAATTTGAATATTTAATAAATGAACGACATAGATTTAACTCTATTAACTTTATATTTCTAATATTATATATAGAAGTAAATTCGATTTCGCAGAAAAGATTGCACTACGCGATTAAGAATTGCGTAATCATCGTCTAATTTACTTCCCGCATGCATAAGTAATACCCTGAGAAAAGTGTAGTGGTCAGCATTACGAGTAAAATCGCGCACCTCCACAGATGTATAAAGCACGCGCAGTGTGTAACAAATGAAGTAATAAAACCTTCTCGTTGCCAACATGAACTCATTCCCGAGGTGACAAATTCACTTACTCACAAGACCTCTCAACTCATGCATTTTTCATCTCTCTCCCAACAAAGTAATTCCATCCCGAAACACGATCCACGTACTTTTCGCATAACTCCTCACAGCCCTCGTAGTCGTCTCCATGTAACGCGCATATACGCACATACTATATATACGCGCGTATATAGCCCTCATCGAGGCGGAAAGAAATTAATGTTTTCCTTAAAAGTGTCGGCACCCATCGTTCACATATATATAGATATCGGATCGAACTGATGTCATTGTATACACAGCCACGAAATCCAGGCGTATAACCTTGCCATAATATTTATGCTCCACGGCGCCGTGGCCAAATCTCTCGTCGGCAGGCAACTTGCTATACACGTGGTGCTAACTCATACATACCAGGCGAATAGTATATATATATGTGTGTGTGTGTGTGTGTATGGATGCAGGGACTATTCGTGTGGAAGAGGCGATAGGATTGTTGAAATGCTGATCGGAAAAACTGCGAGTAGGGCGTGAACTCCGTGCCTGTGCGCACGGCCCGGTGTAAATTATAACGGCCGAATCGGTTTTCCATTTTCCTAAGAGCCGAGTTTATGTTCTAATAGCGCGCCCTGCTGTTGTATTTATAACTTTCGGCAGCGTATTTTCGCGAAGCTTTTAATTGCTCAAGGGTTTATTTTTGGCGATTTGCCGTCGCCAAGGGTTAATCAAATTGTCGTTGAAATAATGAAAAGACTTTTACGTCATATATTTAGTTAATATTTGCGCAATACACGATAACTATGTATTAAGTTATTTACTGTAATTCTTATTAGAGATTTCTGCTTCAACTACTAAATATATTTTAGGGTTTCATGTGACTATCTGCCACAGAGAATAAATAAAAAGTCAGTCGAATGATCCCCGGAGTTATACAGATTTACAATGGTTATCCGTTCACGTACTGACAGCACCCAGCGGTACAGTTTAGTATTTGTACATGCTGTCAGTACATGGAAACATAAACCATTGTAATCCTACTAAAGTAACTGTAGGTATAATTATATTATATCGAATAAATAACATAAATAAAAATAGCAGTAATCAAGTATTATATAGAGTTATTAAAAATGGAAAAGTAATCAAATATCAGTACTATTTTTATCTGTTCTATAATAAACCTATTCCAATATAAGACATTGTATAACAAATAAAAAGCATTATGGTCATTGATTATAGCGAACAAGTGGTTGTTACTATATACGTATGTCTATCTATAAGTAATTTAAGGTATGGATTAGGAAATACATAATAAAAATTAATGAGTGAATTATAGCCGATGGTACGCCTATTGTTCTCCTGCAGCGAAAGAGATCAGCTTATATCTTCTGATGTATCAATTATACGATCAAGCGTACATAGAAGTCAATTGAATAGCTACTCCATTATTTTCTGGGGCAATCGGATTCAAGTAGAGATTTGAATAGTTTATTTAACTGCGCAGCTTTTTATTAAACGAAAATGTATTGTGCACCGAGCCATGATATATTTTATAACCCGCTAGCAAATCTATATTAAGCTAAAGCAATATTTGTTCGCAATTATAGTTATAATTAAAAATCTCTTAATTAACATTAATTTTTAATTTTCAAAGAGAAATTATATACAGCACTAAAAACAATTAATTCAATATGCTACAATTTTTAATTACTTTTTAACGTATACCTATATAAAGAACGAATATTTTTTTCTAAAAAGCAGAAATCGAAAAATAACACACCCCCGAAATTTGATTAACACACCGTGAAGTAGGAAAACATCAAAGCCGGTAAAGGCATCACTCGAGCCCTCGTATAAGAATACTCACATCAGCCATCAGTTCATCCCCCGCGTGACTTCCGCGGTCGGATGTACGTAAAAGTTTTTGAAATCCGACTTGGCGTTCGGTTTCCCATAATATTGGAGGCCTCCCACTCCTCTGTGCGACTTTACGACTCGCCTTCGTATGTAGCGTCTCTCGCTGTTGTTTTAGCGTACAGGCGGCATAAATATGCCACGGGCTTGCGCTCCTCCTCGTAAATTCAAATTTGTCGCCGGAATCCCCGCCCGAAATGAAAGGGTCTTGTCTCTCTTTGCTTCGACGAAAAGCCGCGTAGCACACATGTGCGCGCAATCTTGCCGCTCACTTATATATATATATATATATATATATATATATATATATATACACACACGTGAGATCTTCGACGAGACTTCGAAAAATAATTAACGAGAGCGAGAAAATCATTTTTCACGA
>JAYJLV010049411.1:0-20368 GCA_036873485.1 Torymus texanus
AGAAGTTATTTAAAGATTTATAATATGGATTCCTTACAAGAGTAGCAATGTCTCGAACTTATCTGTATATACGTGCGATTATATTTGGAACACGTCTATATACGCTTGTAGGTACTCTTGACACGACTATATATAGATGACGTCATCCAATCTGCTACTGAGTAGGTACACACTTGTAATATAAGTGAGTTTGTCGTTGATGTAATGTAAGATAGATTGCTTAGGATTTCGCACAGTGTAACAAGAAAATCACGTAGATGCACTCATTTATGTTGATCTACAATATACGACGTAACTTTCACGTAGTTGGTAATTCGTTAATAAGTAACTTTATTCTATTTTACGTCGAAAAGATATTCTTGCTGAGTCATCTCCTACTGGCAACCATGCTATAAATATATATTACATATATACCCTTTCCTGTAATCCTGGTAAAAGTGCTGAGGATCCGAATTGAAGAAATCGAACTGTTACATATTCAAAAGGATTCCAAAATTCGTTATAATACTCACATGAATTTTCTATATTTTAATTCAATTTTTCATTTCGGTTGAATGCATTGTTTGATCAAATTTTATATACGGGTTAAAATAAAATTAGATAATGATTAAAAATTTGACAGTATATGGGTGAAAAATCTAAAAATACTGAATAATATACACAGATCTATTTTTTCCTGCCTTTTCGTGATATCATCCACCTAATTTTCTGGGGGGGTAGGAGAATATCATTTCTTAAACGGATAATCTATTTTAAATTAGTTTAAAGTACATATAATGTAAAAGACAGAATTGTATCAATTTACAATGTATCAATTATTTATATTTTCGTCCTTCAACCATTTAAATATTCAAACACCAGCCGGATCCAAGTATCTGTTAGTTTTGACACCTTTATTTCGAATCGATTCAGCTCGATATTCTTCGACTTCTTCCGCCCTATACTATATATTACTCGATATAACAAAGTTCCAAGGCGATAAGAGCGATCTTAATTAAAAAAACTTTGGCAATAATTACGGAAAAGAAGCAGTTGGGCGGTACCATCTTTCACTCAGCTCGCTTGTATTTATATCTATATATATACGCTCACATTGAAGCACAACAATTTTAACTGACATTCTCGTGCGCAAGTTTCTCACGCGCGCGCGCGCAGAATAAGAGAAAGGCGAGCCGAACTTTGTTACGAACTAAAGGTCTAGTTGCCCTTTGAACGACTGCGCCAGTTTCCTCGTTTCCCTCTATGTTTTTAACGCGAAATATCCTCCTTTGTATAAACATCCACACGCGAACGTTAGGTGTGGCTAATTGAGCAGAGACACGTAATAAAATATAAGTTCGGATGGGCGATTGTCGGAGGGCTTACACACACACACATATATATACGTCTAATGTTCAAGGAAATAGTTAGATAATTTTTGCCTTTATATGGTTGTCGGTGTTAATTATGATATTCCGATGTTATCGATGTGGATAATGGGTTTTGAAGTAACGCTAATAAAGCTTATAAATTTTGTGCGATAAATCGCGGTGCAATTAAAATTCATGGTGGCCAGATATAATCTAATTTATCAATTAATTAACTAATGAATCTCGTATCCGTACTAATACCGTTATTCGAATTAAGTATGCCGAAATAATCTCAATAAAATAATTATATTATTAATTATTCAACAAGTATTTCTTTTTATATATATATATAGCCGTTAATCTATAACATTCCAATTCTGTTGATATTCATACTGGCTACATTGATTAAAAATCGTTGAAAAATGGTCGTAGACTTATTCCGAAAACAAAGGTTTCAATAGCCACAAAGAGCCGCAGGCTATACCATTATTTTTCAAGAAAAATCGGCGTATGGTAATTCACCAACTTCGACGTTCGACTTTATTAAATGAACGAATATATATGCGGTTTGCTCATTCACATGCCCTAATTCACTCAACCATTCTCAATCCTTAACCATCATTTCAATTCTTTAAAATAAAAAAATTTTTGCTAAAAGTATACCATATATATACGATACTTGCAATCGCTCAGTTATACTCGCGCGAGTTGACCTATTATATATATAGTCCAAACCATGAGAGTCGGCTACATCTGCGTTCCGATCGATAAAATCACGTCGCTCGGAGTGAACGGAAATTTCTCTCCGTGGTATAGGATGCAAACGAGTAGCCGAGACGAAAGAATACATACATACATATAATATATATATATATAGATATCGGCGGACGCCGCGGTTTATTATACAGCTGAAACTTTATTTACGCGAAAGTTCACGCGCGCTTGTGTATAATCGTATTCGCGGCGTGCGACACAGTTACATAATACCCTATCCTCGCGGCGACCTGTCGTCAATTTCGCCCGGATATAACTGGAAGTCTCTGTGTGTGTGTGTGTGTGTGTGTGAGAGAGAGAGAGAGAGAGGTCGAAAACATTTTACCCGGGGTTAATTCGCAATTTGAATTCGCTCGACGCCACGGCGATGATGCGGGTTATTCGGAGGTGGGTGTGAGAGGGTGCGAGGATATATATACGCGCTTGGTGTTCGCGCCTACATGTATCGATATATATGTATATGTATGTGTATTTATATTATATGTAGACGGTGACAGTCGATATTCCGATGATTACGGAGAATTAATTATTGAATTACGAAGCTTGGAAATATCAATTGGCCGGAGGTTAGGCATAGGCTTGCGAGTTATAGATATATAGTTGTGTATTAGTTACATTTCGTGTTTTAAAACAGATAATATATTGCTTTTTCAATGTTATGTTGTTGGTTTTAGAGTAAAAATTTTCACCACTCGAGGTCTTTAAATTTATTATAATTCTGGTATATAGTTAATTTAATTATCAAGATGTTTTTATCTTTAGAGTTTATAGCTCAACGTAATGAATTTAAAGTTGAATTAGCACAACCGTGATGTCCAACGCTTTGACGATAAGTGCTTCTTGAAAGGTCAAAGTATAAAGGTTTGCAAGAGCTTTATTTTGTGAAAGGGATTGCTTTATTTTGTGGACGAAAGAGCTGACGTTGATTATGTTTAATCAAGATAATTAGCATTTTGTTGTTTATTTAAATGTAGCATTTCTTCACAAAGAGAATTCCTCCAGCCAAAAATTATCACGAAATTGTGGTTCAACAACAGACTCTGAGATTCATAAATAATCTTCTTTAATCATTATTTGATGAAAATGTAAAATAAGTTATGTCAATATATAATTTTATAATAATAAATGTTACATTGATTTCTACAGAAAAATCATGCTGATTTAACGGTAATTTACCCTGTTGTATATATATACTTTTTACCTCAATGGATGTAGTCCTCTTGTCACTATTATAAAACCTAATACAGTAAACAATTAACTCTAAAACCATTCACAAGCAGCACTTCGCATTGAAAACAGCGAACAGTGAAAGCATCGCTCGCGATTTGAATGTAAAAAGCGCGGATTTCCTCGTTCCACGCATGAGAAACGCGCATTCGCGTGTAACTCCTCCCCCCACTATATATAGTGTGCGTATATGCCCATAATACGGCAAACAGGATTTTCAGTCTATACACTCTGGGCGAGGACAAAAAGCCGGGGCGCAAAAATGAACATTCATCGGCGTAATTAAAACGGCACGATGACTGATATCAAACAGCTTCGTTGTCCCCTTCTCTGACACTCACGTATAATCGTGCACGGGAACGAATTTTTCATAAACTACTTCCATGGAGAAGGGACGAACAAAGACGAGGAGGCTTAGCTCTCTCTCTCTCTCTCTCTCTCTCTATATATATATATATCTCCCCTCGTCGAGATGCACATCAGAGAGGAGGCGAGAGTTGTTTGGGAGGCTGCTATACTGCTGCGGGAGAGCAGAGAGAGAGAGCGACTGCTCGTCTCCCTGCGACGCAGTCTCATTAAAAGTCACAAGTGACCGGGGGAGAGTTGGAGCGCTCGTTTAACGGGCTGATGCACACACGCCGGCGACGAGGACAAAGGACGATCGGTGTTATTTATTGAAGTGGCCGACGGGGCTATGTGTGTGTGTATATATATTCGAAGGGTGTCCAAGAAATTGAATTTCGGAGTTGCCGACGGGAAAAGCGAAATGCCACTTTGCTTTTGGCTGAATGGCTCTGCGTGTGTACTGGTGTGTGCTTGGACTGTTACTGCAGTGTAGCATATTGTTTTCGAGTGTGGGTTTCCGTTTTGGATGAGCGTGGATGCCGACTGATGTTGTTCTTTTTTTTTAAACTCATCGAGTAGTGTGGTTATAGATAGCATGTATAAATATAGTATTCTTTTGGTATTAGAAAATATTGATAATATTTTTTAGTAAAGGTACAACCGATTAGCAAAGTTCTGTGAAAAAGAGATAAAATGTATTATATGAAAAATGAGCACATGATAGTACCGTATTATTGAAAATTTTTGTCATTTTGTTTTAACTTTTATAATTTCAACACTTTAATGGTTCAATTACCGTACTGAAATAGAGAACTATAGTTTATGGTGAATATAAATAGAATCTTAAAAATAAAGGTGTTAACGATAGTTTACCAACGTTTTTAATTAATTTTGTGTTAAAAATTAAACAAAACGTGCGAAAAAATATAGTTGTTTGGTCTTAAATTTTTAAAATTTTAATATAAACTAGCATTGCTTTCTATGAATTCGTTAATATTATTCAAATTTATGTATTTGTACATATCGCGAACGGTAATATTGATAAACATTTTTGAAAGCGCATGTATATGCGATTGTTGTAAAATAAATTTTTGATGAAAAACCCTGTCTCAACAAAAATATTTGAAATTATAGAAAAAATTAACTTGATTTATCTTGAAATCATTTTATTATTAAGTATATTTTAGTTATTAAAATACTTTTGTAGGATTCGGGGCTGAACATTTTTTAGCAAACGTCAAAACACAAAAATAATAGCCACTAGTTGTTATCACTATACTATTGATTAGTTTATCTATAATTAACGTTTTATCTACTATTAGAAATTAATAATCAATATTAACAATTAAATAGCAAGCAAATGGAGGTCAATAGATTTTTATATAATTTTAGAAACTACTGTCAAATATTTAACATTTATTACAGCCCTTATTGTTACTATGCGGTCCAATTCTCCTAAAAACATGTAAGAATATCTGAAGGTCACTTGTCTTAATTAATGTAATATTTTTTACGAATATAGTTCTATTTATAGAGATGTTATTTAACGTCTAAATTTATTTCAAAATTTTTTACAAAGTAATCTCTATAAATTTAAATGTGATTACAGAACTGAAGGCTGGTAAATAATGTATGCAATGGTATTTATAAATGCACTTAAAACTAGATTATTTGAATTAGCATCCAAACTTATAATAGAATTATACATATTACGAAATCTTCTTTAAAATATCGTTATTTAATGTAAGACGATTTTCATTTATGCAGAGATAAGCCATGGTGAATCTGTACTGTCCAATATAATAATATCCATGTACATCCATATAGGTACGATGATTAACTAATTTCCTTTAATCTGAATTCAGTTGCATAAGACTCTTATGGTTCTAGAATTATTCTCTGTTTCTGTAAAATCTTCAAAATATTCACTATAGATTTCCGTGTTTTTCCATCATGTATGCAAAACTCAAAATTACTCTAATCAAACATATTTGCTTCTTTTATCGATTTTAGTTTTTCGAACAGACATCATTCTCCTATAAAGATTACAGAAGATTTTTAGAAAATCATTTGAAGTATTTTTTTGATGAATGATTTTTTATTTCATTTTCACGAACTCTCACTATTGGATCACTGCTAAGCTTCATCTTCAAATGGACTATTAGTATTTAATTCTGTCAATAACTTATTTTTTTTCAGAGTGTTCATGAAAACTATTGTTATCATTTAATTCAACACACGGTTCATTGTTCAAATCTTCGCATGCATCACCGAAATAATCTTCAACATTATTCAAATCTACATCGCCTACAATTTTACAATCCGGTTTAATCTAGTATAAACCTAAAGAAAATATTTCATCAAATGCGTTGACTTTTGCTTTTGCTAAAATATTATTAATTTCATTTGAAACGGATAATGTGTAAATATAATCATCATTAATCTTTGATATTTTCAGATTAGACTGCACTCTTTTATTTCTTGAAAAACTAAATTCATTGGTCGTAATTATGTAATGTAATGTATCTAATACACTAAAATTTACAATCATCAAATTTGTTAAACTCATTGCTCGCAGCGAGGGGTTATTCACCCATGTAATCACCATTTTGGAAAAAATCAATTTTGTTCCTTTGTATTTCTATATCCAAACGATTTATTAATGGAAAGAGCGACCTTATTTATGATTGCGTTAAATCTATTGTTACGTCCATTTTTCTCATTATTGTCGAGATTTTTATAGAGGCGATGACAATACTTATTTGTTAACTATTGTGAAACTTTACTATTTTCGCGAGACGTATGCCAATTTAAGTCTTTAGATATCAATTCATCAGAAAACACTTCTTGAAGTTCAGTAGTATATATTTTGTGAGTTGTATTGATATTTGAGATTATCTCTTTTGTGTAATTATTTGTTGCAGATTCCAAAAATAGTGTTCTGTATCTTTTTGTATTTTGTCATCATCTGATTTATTTTATAGATATATTTATGATTTTAAAGTGTTACTTGATTTATTTATTTTTGACGGAATTTTACTATGGCTACTGACATGGCGTAGAAAATTTAATGTGTTCCACTGGCCTGCATTTTGCTCATGACTTTTTGTTATTAATTTTTGGGATATAGCGCAAAGAGGACATTTTATGTTAGCTATGAACGTGTACATAAATGAGTTATTTTTATCATATTTTTCTGACACTGTTACTTGTACTTTTAAATCATGGATAAATTTGCGCTTTGACTGTTCATCAAAACTATTAAATTGTTTAGTTTCGAAACCTTTTTTTATCAAATTATATAACACCTCTTGCTGAAAACTCTCAATTTCAGTTTTAAATGATTTTTTGCTGTTTTCTAGTGACTCAGTACAAGAAGTAGCATCTTTATCTTTAAGTTTTGCAGCAATTTCTTTAAGTATAAGTTTTTCCCCTTCGACAAATTCGAATTCTGAAGGATTTGCATAAAAAATACCATAAAATTTTTTCATTTGATCAGGTTCTTTGATGTTTATTACGTTCAACATTTTAGTTCGTGCGAAAGCTTCAATTTTTTCGATAATTTTGTTAGTTAATTTTTTTAACGCTACTTCATTATCCATACTAACTACTTGCATTATATTTTGAATATGTATTGGAACACGGATATTCGTAAGATTTTTAATCAATAACCAAAAATTATTGATAAATAGTGATTCTTCCTAGAAAAATAAGCGAAAATGAAATGTCATTCAAAATACACATTAAATTTTAATTACTTATTACATTATAAATCTATAATAGGTGTACAATATAATTTATCTTACAATCGAATTCATTACAAAATGCTATATTAGTAGAAAACTATACAGAAAAACTCGGAAAATAACTAGATAAAATATAGATCAATATGTAAAATAGATTTTTCATCTGAATTGAATAAATTAGCTTATTAATTTTTTACAAAAATTAAGAAAGCTTTTTATTTGTGCAATACATACGTTCTTTTCAAGGTCATTTAATGTGTCATTCGAGGTGTCATTCGAGGTGTCATCCGAGGTGTCATCCGAGGTGTCATCCGAGGCGTCATCATTCTCAGTCTCCATATTTTTCGTTCAGTGTCGCAACGAGTGCGTCCTCACTTTTTAAGGGAACAAGATGAAATGCGTTGACTTGTAAGTAGATTCGCGGCTGTAGCATTCGTAGAAACATGCAATGATCTTCTTGGAATCAATGCGCTTGAACTTACGAGCCGCCGTTGCGAGCTATACGCGGGTAGGGAAGCGACGCGCAAATATGGATTACTATTATCTCTTTCTATGTTGGAGAGAGAGAGAGAGAGAGAGAGAGAGAGAGAGAGAGAGAGAGAGAAAATCCAATGTATGATTAGATAAAGGCTGATGGACGACAGTTTAAAATAGAAAATCCTATATATGAAATTCAGAGATAATATGTGCGCGTGTGCTGTAACCACACAATTTGAAGAAAATAAATACGCACCAAGATACGTTCTTCTTTCGATCATCAGTCGATATAAAATAACTAAAGTATTTTTAGTATTTTAGTTTATTACATAAAAGAAATTTCACCATAAACCAAAAAAAAATCTTTTTGACCATGTTTCCATCCACAATAGGAACAAGTAAATGAGTCATCCTTACACATTTCGTTAATTCAACGCGTCGTTCGTAAAGATAATCTTGACCAAGTTTACATTTTATATCTAAAAAAAAAATTTTTGTATTATTTCCATGAAATTTTCAAGGAAAGAATTTTAATTTTTTACCTGAACCAATTTCATCAATTTTATTTTTACTAATATTTAATTTCTTGACTTTATAAAATGTGTGACTCACTGACAATTGACAAGAGAAACTTACTCATACATATACAACATAAATATGCAGTAATCATTCTTAAACCAGTAAAAACGACTTATAAGGTTTATTTTTCATATTGCTGTAGACATTGATTATTTAAGCTTTTATAGATACGCGGGGATAGAGATTTAAAATATAGTGGTCGAATTATTCCAAGTTACTTCATTAAAAGAACATAGTCAACCAAAATATGAACACGAATTATTGGTATTTTATTCGTTTATAGTACTATTTCAGGGGATAGAAGCGAAAACAATGATTTTTCTGTTTGATTTTGCCTCTTTTACTCTTCACCATTATAGCAAACCACCTACTAGACATTTATAACGAAAAGAACTGACGGATTTTGATATCTTTTACTTGGAAAAATCGCTTCGGTTTAATAAAACTGTTTTTTACACGATTTATTTTCTGAAAAAATTTTGTAATTCTTTCTAAAAATAAAACGCTTTTGTAAATTAAAAAAAAAAATTACGTTCCGATCAACCGTATAGTTAAAAAAATTATTGAAGCTGGCAAATGGAAAGACCGTTGTCGAAACAGCTAGCGGCCGGTATTGTATACCGAAAAACGCTCTGGTAGGCGCAAGCGCAAGGGGCCAAAGGGCTTAAGGGAATTTACCCACATTAATAAATCATTCGACTCCCCCATCTCTCTCTCTCTCTCTCTTTCTCTTTCTCTCTCCCTCTCGTTTACTCCCCTGCTTCCGTCCCCTCTTTCCCCTTTGGAATTGAGAGAGCTCAGAAGAAGAGGGAAGAGGAGCCTCGCGTCGTAAGACTTTAATATCTCAACAAAAGGCAGATAGAGTCAGTTTCAGATTAAAAGTCGCTCTATCATGATTCACTTCTTACACAACTAGATAATTGTTTAAGTGTCTATAACTATTAGATTGGAATTCTCTTTCGCATTAGAGGTTCTTTAACAATACAGTATATTTCGTTATATCGGCTTATTGGCGATATAAAATTTCTAATATACCTTCTAGATTTATTTTCCTTTACTTCAGGAACGAAAGTATTTAAAACGTGTTATCTAGAAAGGCTGCTCCCTTAGCCCTATTACAGACAGATTAAATAATAAGTCGTTAATATTTTATCTTTATTTAGTTCTTATTAGATGAGTTTTCAACCGTTAGTAAAAGCATTTTCAAATAACATATTCTCAAACAGCTCCAAAATAAAATTTTAATTACAATTAAAGGCGTACCGGGATAAATTAACAAACTTGAAAAGAAGCTGCTAACGACTGCTCTTGCTTTAAAAACTGCCATAAATTCTCGTTCCTTATACTGTACGGAAAGATGTTTCAAGAACTAATCAAATTCATGTTTTTGTTTATCAGCTTTAAGAGCACAATTATCAATGGAAATCTAAAAAGAAATTATAACAGTAGCATAACAGATTAATATTCGATTTTAAGATAATATCTACGTATTATCTGTAATAATCTTACAGAACTACACGTATGTTATCAAACTTTTTTCTTTTTTTTTTATACAAAGATTGTAATAAGCATGAGTATTTCTCTTGAAATACCCATCGTAAAATCAATTACTTATGTCTTGATTAAAAAATACCATTGAACTTATCAATTCTTTATCTTTAAAAAAATATAAATAATAATACAATAACTTCCTTTATTCACTATTGAGATGCGGAATGCCGAGATAACCAATAGCTCAAACGCAGTATTTCTGAAATGGGAGCACAGACATAGATTGCGTGAAATCGATATAGATTTTGTTGTAAGAACTCGTTAAAACTGTATTGATAACGAATGACCTGCTGCTTGAGAGCATGTTAAATAGATTTTAAGTGATTTAATATTCAGATGTCTGGAAGTTAATGAACTCTCTGTAGCACGGCATTTTTACGTTGTCACGTGTCAACAAATTTGAGGAAATGAATGATATTGAGGAAAATAAATATTTGTTTTGACTTAACACGCAGTAGAATGATTCATTCATTTGCATACATGTATAAAGTTTGCGAAATAGAATAAAATAAATTGTTTATTATTATACATAGAAGATAATTTATCTTTTTTTAATTTTACAAAAACATTTTAATTTAATTTTTCATAACATTCCTTTTTACACGCGAACTTTATTGATAAAAAAATTAAAACTGTGATATTCTTTATAGTTATCCATTTTTTCCAGTTAATTAATATTTTTTAAATACAGTTTACAAAGGCAAATGACTTAGATATTGTAATTAAAATATTATAATGATTGTACTTCTTATCATCATTATTATTATAAAAATAAAATAGACACCTAAAAGATTCCAGTAGAGATTCATTTTTTTGATATGTAACGAAAGCAAAAAAAGGTGCATTTAAAAAAATGCCTCACAATGAGCAACTTAACATCATGCAACAAACAATATGAAAATAAAAATAAAAACAAAGTGAATAAGTATATTATGTATCTCGACATTCTCTCACTTCGCGCCAACGGAATGCTTGTACTCAACCGACCCATATTTTGACGTCGTTCGAAAATTCCAGAAAACCTTGCACTATCCTATATATCTACGCAGCATGCGAATAATATTCCCTCGATTCGTGAGTCTTATTCAATTTCTGGGGCTATAGATCCGCGTATACACGATAAGACTAGAGGAGGAAAGAGAGAGAGAGAGAGAGAGAGCGAGAAGTCTCTGCAATCTCCTTCCGATCCGCGTGTGCATCAAAACAATTGGACGCACGCGGGCAGAAATGTGTATATACACGAGAGAGAGAGAGAGAGAGAGAGAGAGAGAGCCCTCAGTGCGCTAGGATATCGCTGCAGGGCGTCCGCTCTGCCAAACGACGTCGTCCCCGAGACGACGGCGTATATTGCGAGATAAGACGAGAGGGATGAAGGGGGGAGGGGGGGAGGACGATATTTTCGCGCGCCAGCTGCGTGCGTATACTTGGCCCGGAGCACAAACCTAGCAAGCGAACGTCTGGGCTATGGTTCCTCCTTGATTTGCCGGTTATTTTTTTGCGATTCGTGGTCGCTGCTGAGGATGAAAGATTTACTTCGCAGGTTCTTTTGGGATCGCTGAGGAAAAAAAGACATTGATGTTCATCCAAATCAATGTATTATGGGTTGAGAAAAAATTTGGCAGGAGAGAAAAAGTTGAAAGATACATTTTATTTTGTAGTACATGGTAAAAGTGTATTTTTAGTAATAAAGTACACAAGTTCAGTAGTGCAAATTAAGCAATGCATTACTTTTGAATGAAACTTTTTTTGAAACCTTGGAAATAGCAAATAGTAGGTGAATAATTATTTTTTCGTTTTGTGCATAACGATGCAATTGGACATAATTGAATATCAAATTTTTATAAATATTTAACTATTTCAAACTCATTTCAATTTATTTATACCTAATACATATTTACTAATGTACTATTGACTGACTATTGTTCTCCATTTCGAACTGTTGATATGAGGTGATGTGCAAATATTTTGCGGTCAGCGCTTCTTGAAGTTGTAAAGCTACTTCAATATTTTTGAGCATTGTAGTATCTAAAATATGTGCATTCAATGGTTTTGATTGTAGATATTTGAAAACTAGAATTTGATTTTATTTATTATTTAGATATGTTTTTATTTTTTCAGAAACGGCGAAAAAAATGAAATCTTACGTACGTTATTGTAGAAAGATAAGGTGAAAAACGTGACAGTGATACGATGAATTCTTTCATCTAGAACTTTTACCTGTAATAAAGTAACTGCTCTAATCCATGTGTTATGATCGATTGACACCATAAAGGTTTCGAATTGCATCATTTATAGAAATAAGGTAAAAATTAAAACTTTTTTGTAATAATTGTGTATTTAACAATTTCTTAATACATTTTCAGTTAATGTTACTTTAATGAAATTTGATCTGTTGACTACATTAGTAATAACTATCAAATAAAATGTGACATTGTGCGTTCTAATAAAATGGTTTTATAAAAAATTAAACGAGAACTTATATAAGAGTATTAAGGATGTAGTGACATGCTAATAGAAAATTGTCTATCAAAAATGACGATGAACAAAATGAATTTCTATTAAAAAATAGCTAATTTCTAGATTGCGATGAAAAGCTTTTTCTGCTTATATTTTCTATTTAATTAGTTATACATTGATATGTGACTAAAACTATTTTTCAAAATTTATTTGTTCAATGCTTACTGTGTGTATGCACTTTTCTAGTAATCGTATTTAAAGTAAGGAATCGGACGGTCGTCGAACTAATATATGAAGGCTTATTTAGTGTGTTATTGAAAAAAAAAAATTGAAATTTGAATAATTTATGTCGCTTTTCTCTTGCATCACTTACTATCGCTCAATGGTTTATTATTATTAGGAGTTGATGTGTTGTCAAATACTATTGTAGCGACCATGACGAAATCTCGGTAAATCCAGAGGAAAGTTGAAGGAAAATGTATTAGCTTAGCTTTTATTAAGTTTTATAGAAAACATTATTGTGAATTGCTCTTTACTAGTTCTTCAACTTTTACGGTAGTAAAAAAAGATGGAAAAAAGTATTTTGTACTTAATCTATTGTAGTTAAAAATGTTTACCACTGTCGGATTATAATGGAGTAATTTCCTAGTTAAATAAATAAATAGACCAAAGAAAATAAATGTTTATTTTAATCGCAGCAGCGAGAGTTAAAGAAAATATCATATTATGTATTTTTCTGACCAGTATTTAAATAGTGTGAAAGGAAATAAAGTTTCTTTAGTGGCGTGAACATGTTTTATTGCTATATACAGGGATATATATACAGATTAAATGTTTAACTCTGACGTTTGCTATCAAGGATACACTATTTTATTAAATCATTTTTATTTATAAAGGATTTTAAAAGAGAATTTACATATTTTAACAATGAAACGGTTACTAGTAGACGTACGGTTCCAAAAGTTGAATTTTCATGTAACTAGATACTAATAATTATTATTTTTCATTGGTTGAAGTGTAATTCCTTCCCATAATGTACAAGGAGTTACGGATTATTTGATCAAAGGGAGCCAAGGAAGGTGACAACACTCTTCAGATTCATGCAAAATAAATATTTTGCAAAGGATATATACTTATAAATTTATCATTTCAATTACATGTGGATTTATTTATTCGACCAGAGTATAAACTGTGCACAGGTCTGTACTTATATTCATTACTTGTTACTTGTATTTAAAACTACGATAACATAATTTCGTCTATAGTTTTTAATCTTCTGTAAGTTTTTCATGTTGTCAACCTCAATGCATCATTTAATTTTAACTTTTTGTTTTAATTAATGTTTCTGAATGAAAAATTCTTAATACAGTCAATAAACATTAAGAAACTTCTCTTATCTATCTAATAATCAGAAGCGACAGGAAAAATGATACTTACAGTGATAACATGCAAAACGTGCCAATATAGCAAACCGATCAAATTAGGTATCGCGATATTTGATTTATCAATCCAGCTGCCTTGCACCATTTTTTTTCGAACTGTTAGTTATCGTGCGATATCTATGCACTTACCATGCACTCGATCAACTAGTATAAATAAAGCGTCTTGTGCAGTCATTGGCATTTGCAAACATGTCTTTGAAAGTGATCGTCCTGGTCTGCATTTTGGCCGCTGTTCAAGCTCGTAAGGAACATTCTCCCTTTCACATACCTTTCTTTTATTTCATATAACTTTTTAACGCATTAAATAACAGTACTAAACCGTTAATCTTACTGACATTTCATAAAATCATCAAAGTTCTTTTTTTCCCTAATCCACAACGGCAATAAAAAAAATTTCTATTTAAACCTATAGAGCGGCCGTTCCTGGGTCTTAGTCTTCCATTCCTGGAGGGCCGTATCACAGGTGGCAAGGACGCTTTGAAGGGTGAGTTCCCTCACCAGGTTTCTCTGCGCTGGTCAGCTACACCTTCTCAGAAAGCAAGTCACTTCTGTGGTGGGACTATCATTGGTACACGTTGGATCCTGACAGCTGGACACTGTGTTCTTGCCATACCATCGTATGGCCAGTTCGTTGTACTCGCCGGAAAGCTGAAGCAATTCGATAAGGAACCCGGTGAACAAACCGTTGCCGTCGAAACGAGTTACGTGCACGAGAAATACCCAGGGTGAGTTTTTCTTGAATTATTCTAGAGTCCACTAGCGTTATGTGTGTTGAAAAGAATTTTATTTTACTCCCGGTCTATATATAAGTATAAAACAGTATTGTTAGAATAATTGTTAATTCAATTCCATTAGTTATTAGTTTAGCAAAAATCTAGATCAAAGTTACTTTCCTGTAGACTTAAAGTAGTAGAACAATGCTAGAAACCGAATACACTACTTTTCTACATGTCAAACATTAGGTATATGATCTTCAATAATTTCTAATCCCCTTATACTCATACTCTCGCTTTTTACAGAAACGTGGCACCATACGACATAGCACTGCTGAAGCTGAAAACACCACTGAAGTTGAACGCCAACGTCAAGGCCATCCCTCTGCCCAAGCCCAATGTTCTTCCCAAAGGCAATCTGATACTCTCAGGTTGGGGCTCAGTATCTACCAGTCACAGTCCTAAGTATCCGAATATACTGCAGAAGGTTAACTTGACGATTGTCGATCTTGCCACGTGTAAGAAATCCCTCGAGGCTCTTATTACTGGTGATGCACCAGTGCACGAGACCAACCTCTGCACTGGACCTATGACCGGTGGAATTTCCGCTTGCAGTGTGAGCACTATATATATATTTTTCTTTTCATAACTGGCCTACTTTATGCGATTTCGGGTTTATGAAATAATTCGAAAACCATCTTGCATGTAAAATAGTTATTACGTAGTTACTATATAGTTAATTCATTTGGATTCGTCCACGTTAAAACTTTTGACTTGTTTAAAAAGTTCGTATTTTTGTTAAAATTTTCCTACCCACGAGTTATGAAATAATTATTCCAGTTAATGAAACTATTCTAATGTAAGCTAAAAAGATATTAAATATTTTTCTCTACTACAGGGTGATTCCGGTGGCCCACTGATTGAGAAAGGTCAAAATGGTTCGGAAGTTGTAGGAATAGTGTCATGGGGAATTATTCCCTGCGGTACCCGAGGAGCACCATCGGTTTACACGAGGGTATCTGCATACATCAACTGGATACAAGAAACCATCATCAATGATTCTTAATTGCAGCCACAGACACGCGTGTACGTGATAAACGTAACACGAAAGCATAATTTTATAAATTTAGTCTGAAATTTCGTTTGAACTTTTATACAGCGTATGTTTATAGCGTCATGATTATTTCGTAAATAAAGTTTATATTTTGTTAACAAAAAAAAAATAATTTAATAATTCTCATTAAACCTTCTTGTTAATATTATTATATCCTTTTTTTAAATAAGAAAGATACTTGTTACCATTAACTGAAGTTTCGTTAAGTTACATTTATCATTCAAAAACTAAACATAGAGGATTCAATTTTGCAAACGAATGTTATTTAAAAAATAATCAGCATGCATAGTTAAAAAGTGATACTATTTGACCTTATATTTAAAAAAAAGCTGGAAAATTGAAAATCTCATGCAACATTGAACCTAACGAGCTTCATTCATTCACCAATAATGTCTTATACCATCAATCCATACGAATCCATTATAGAATCTGAACTGACGCGAAATCACGACGATACTCGAGCGCGTCGATAAATTACAAAACACGAAAGTATAAAACTTGTGCGCGCGCTCTTTTACTACACAACCGGGCCCATCCCTTCCTCTCTCTCTCTCTCTCTCTCTCTCTCTCTCTCTCTCGCCACGCGCGCGTTTACAGCCCATCACCTTCTCGGCGTTCGGCCGGCCGTAAATTTTTAATCGGCAGCTCCGAGGCTTTTTACCCCACGTGCCGCTGTGTAGAGGGCACTGTGCACTCGTTAAACACGCGCTTCATTTCACGCTCACGCGCGGTACATCCTTAATTCTCCTCAGCGATGGATAAAAGAAAACGAGAGAGAGAGAGAAAAAGAAGAGCCGACTAGGCCGGAAGTCTGTTTTGTTAGCATTGGCTTTTATATATATCTGTGGCTTCCCGGATTAAACGAATAAGTTCACTTTTCGAGAAAAACGGGGTTTAATGTTCAAACTTATATGAAAATCGGGAGAAACGAGATGAATCGCTATTCTTGACTATATGCACGCTGGTTTGAACAGATTATACATTTTCTTGTGCGTTAAAAACGTGTAAGAACTCAAAAAAGTGTATGGACTTATCTGGTTATTCCGAGAACTGTGCAGACTTATCTTATGTGAGGTTCACGTTTATTTTACAGTGTACTCATTAATTTAATTATGAAAAGGGGCAATAAATTACAAAATTAGCAATTGTTCAATGAATTCTTATAACTTATACCAGGCTAAAATAGTCAAGACAGGCCTCAATAAAATTTATTTAAAAAAAAACTTATTCTAGATATTTCTATTATCCGGACACTTCTATTAAATTTTTTACTATTTGCATTGTATTTGTATTGTACAAATATTGTAAAATTTTAAAATATTTATAACTTGGAAGTGTACAGGAATTTTTTAAATAAACAGATAAATATATATTAGCCATCATATTCACATTAAATTTGAATAGAGAAAATAAATTATAACTATGATAATAATAAAAAAAAATAATGGACTTATCTGGTTAGGTTTCGGGTGAATCGTAGCTTTACGGCAATATTTTTGCTCCTACTGAAAGTAGTGAATGAAAAAGGCCTGTTTGAAGATACAAAATCTGGGGTTATCTCGATTTTTTAAAAAGTGGACTTATTTGGTTATTCCGAGAAGCCACAGATATACATTAAAGATACTTTTTTGCCTCGAGACGCGTCGGTATATACGGTTAATGATTAACGAGGATTACGGATGTGTGTGAAGAGTGTGAGGTAGGAAAAATAAAAACTCGAATAGATATATCTATATATATATGTACAAGTATATATAGAGACAGTAGCGTCAGCGGACGCGCGCGACGAATCTGAGGCGAGCTTGAATAAGTTATCGGTCTTCCTTCCGCTCGATTTTCAACACGCGCGTGAATGCGGAGAAGGAAGACGAGGAGGAAGAAAGACGCTTGCGCGCCAGCTGAATGTTTTATCGGGCGATTCCGGTCTTGTTAGGGAGGACTTTCAATTGCCCCCCTCTTCCCTCCCCCTCCACCCATCCGCAAGATATATGTATACACGTCGTCGAGGGGTAATTATTGATGCGGGTGAGGAATCGCCCGGGCCGATACAAAGCGACAAGTTTTTAACTAAAGCCGTACGGCGAGTTGAGTTATTTATTGCATTGCGGGTGAAGAAAAAAAAAGTTGTGTGTATATGTGGTGCGGTTTAGCAAACACATCGTACCACTGCGTTCAGCGCCGCATTGAATATTGATACGATTAAATTGCAGGGCATTACTGGGGTTACTGTTGCATTTACTGTAAGTTTAGTTTAAAGTACAAGTATATTTTCGTACTTGAATGAAAACATGTGGAGAGAAGTAACTTGTAATACACGCAAGAGAATAGATTTAGTAGCTAAGTCTAATTTTCATAGCGCAATTCAATTTGGAAATCACAGATAAATTTAAGTTGCAGTAGTATCGGCAGAAAAACATTTAAATGAAATGGTTATTCTACTTTCAAATAAAGAGATTTTTTATACTACATAATATTGCAAACATTATGATGACATATTAATATTTATGACGGAAATATTTGAATAGTTTTCTATACACAACTATAACCTGATGGTGTAGTAAAAAATGAATGATGGTGCAAAAAAGGAGATGCCAATACGATTTTAGAAATAATACAACTTGTCAGTTTATACAGTACTTTATATTTTTATATCTCTAAATTTAATCCGCTTACTGCATTAAAAGTTATATTAAATAATTTCTATAATATCCTGTGACGTTATGTTCTAGTTTCTTAAGAAAAAGTTTGAAAAAACTCGTTTTAAAATTTACAAAAATATGTCGTTACGACGTACTCGACGTAGGGTTCGCATGTTAAAATTGCGAACTTTAAAGACAAATATCTCAATTTTTAATATTACAACCTATATATTTTTTATCAAATATATGAAAGTTCCATAAATCTTTGCTTTTTATTGCTTGTAAGGTTAAAATTTGTTGATTTCTTTCGAAATACAATTATTTTTAATACAGGCAAATTCAAAATCCTGTTATGAAAATAATGTTTTTTAAATTAATTAAAAATAAAGATAAAGAATATTCTTGTTAAATAAATTTTTTCTTTCCAATTGCATACAATAAATCGACATTCAATTTGTAAATCATAATAATAACTTTTTTTTTAAATATATTTTGCTTGTTCAAATTTAATTGTTAATTAATTTTCGTAG
This sequence comes from Torymus texanus, assembly GCA_036873485.1. Classification (NCBI taxonomy): domain Eukaryota; kingdom Metazoa; phylum Arthropoda; class Insecta; order Hymenoptera; family Torymidae; genus Torymus; species Torymus texanus. Next base: position 18,944 of record JAYJLV010049411.1, read on the forward strand.
GGACTTTTGATCGCTTTCATTAAAAATATTCAATATATATATTTGAAAATTTTTCGAAATTCATTACAGTACTTTTTAACAGCTATCAGAAAGCATAATATATTATCCCCCTTATTAAAATTGATGGCTATTTTATTTCGCGTTTTATTCGCAATCTGATTGTTCGGAAATGTGAATGACAACATGATGTTGTTTGTTTATATTTTTATTGTAAGGTTATTTCTTCCCTTGTTTTTGGAATTTATATGCAAAGCACAGAGTATCTCCGCGCGCGTAGTGAGTTTATACTAAATAACAGATTTGAATTCTAAATTTTGAGATTAGGAAACAAATCGAAACAGCATTTATTTTGTAATTAAATTATTTAATAAAAAGTTTTACTCAATTGGGATATTAAATAATTTAATGATGATTTTATTGATTTAATCAAATGCACATATAAATCATTGAATTAATTTCTATACCAAATTATTCATTTTATATCTAAGAACATTTTGAATTTTGACGCAATCCATACCGGATATTGAACAATAAACCAATCACATTGTTTCTTTAAATGCTTCAGAACATCCTATCATCACTTTTTTTTAAGAGAAGATAGGCTTTCTTACACTTCATGCCTAAAACTACAACAAAACTATAAATCATATTATTATGAAATAATAACTCTGCTACTAGCGGCAAACAATGTAATTATAAATCACAATTAAAAATACTTCAGATTTGGAAATCATCTAAACAGCCATTTCTCGAGCGTTATATATATGCAATCATCTGCTACTTAGTATTCCGCAGTATGCGCATGCAGTACCATTACACGTTGCTAATTCAAATTACCCCAAGTCCAAACAAACTTACTCACCTTCTGACCTATAAGACAAATTTTCCTCGCCCACATCCTCATGACATCTACCCTTTGATTCATTTGCCAACAGTTCATATCCTCCAATATCCCCCCTCCCTCCCACACACATAAATTTTAAATCAAAACCATCGAAAACCCAAAGACGACACAGGTCGACCCTGCGCCATCCCATGCCGCGTTTAGTTGACAAATAAGGACGTGTATATACACTGCCATACGAGCGGTCCGCCGCACGGTTAATCGATACATCAATCAGTAATGAGCCACCCTCCCTCTCCTCCCGCGCGACTGCTTGACCGCGCGTGGCGAAGAAGCGGAACACGCGCCCACGCAGGCAGACGGCGGACGAGAGAGAGAGAGAGAGAGAGAGAAGACGAAAGCATGTCGCTCGAATTATTTATCGCGTAGAACTCACTCCAGCCTCGTGTGTATATGTGTGTGTGTGTGTGTGTGTGTGTGTGTGTGTATATATATATATATATAATATATGTATCCATTATTGTTATTTCTGGGACGGTAAAATGTATATAAGCGTTATTTCTGGGACGCGACGTTATTTC
>JAYJLV010049421.1:0-20361 GCA_036873485.1 Torymus texanus
TTGGCGTACAACGCGGCTTCATGCCGCCCGCACATAGAACACCAGAAAGAAGCGCCACCTCTTGTGCGCTGAGCCAATGCTTTGCGGGCGAGAGCCGCAGAGCCGCTCGTCCCCTTCTCATTCTCGAGAAAGACATTGTCCTGTGCGGACTGCTTTTTTGTACTTATTGTATTTCAAGTTCCTTTTGTTTTATTAACATTCAGAGTGTATCATCAGAGTTTCCAGAGTAGTTTAAATAAAGAAGAATTTATCTGTGTACAAGTGTTGTTTTTATTCTGCGCGCCAACCTGTAAAACTACTTCCAATCCAACAATTTTAAACGCATTAGCTTACGGTTACGCAGGTAAGCGGAGAATGACGGGCTCGGGATCGATAGCGGGTTTGTTGGACGAGGAAGCGTTATCGCGTATATCCGACTCGGCATGGGATCATGTATGGTCGCGTTTAATTATTTTCGGCTCAGTAAGCGCAGCATTCATATCCATTCTTATGATTTTTAGAATTATTAAATTTATTCTCGATACATTAATTCATGGGTATGTTTTGTACAGCTTGTATGGTTGGTCCGTGCACATACTACGAGCTCTGTGGAATTCATTTACGCACCTACTATTGCATTTGGGTAGAGACTACGTGCCCGAAAAAGACAAAGAAAGGTCGCCCTCACCGGGTCCATCTGCTCCCTTAGCCTCCGAAGCGCCGTTTATCTGTACTACACAAAAATATCAAGTGGAATGTCAATGGTCAGAAAACAATGCTAAAAATAATCCCATTGTAATTGAAAATAAATTGTACCCCATACTAAACGAACAAAATAGTCCGGCGTTACCATCGCGTAACTTACATACTTAGAAGTAAGTTAACCGTGTATAAGTCAGTAAAAATCAGTAGTCGACTGTAGTGTAGTTTAAGAAAACGTAGACAAAAAAAAAACAAAAATGAGACACCGACAAAAGTTAACTTTACTTGATGATTTAATCATTTTAAGACGTCGTCTAGTATGGGCAGAATCGGAATGAAAGATTACACGACTATTCCAGCCGTATACAGCGTACGTACGAACTATACTTCGAAGCTGGCAAGAATGCCGCCGAATCACTACTCGAGGTATTAGAATCGGGTCAGGAGAGAGAAAAATTGGCGATATTCTGTTATGTCAACGGCATGCATTTAAAAGTTAGGCGTTATATAGGCAAACCGGAATTCTATGATAATTTTGCGCAAGCGCGACATCATGCCGAACGAATAGCATATCACCTTGACGATTTAGCAAGTTTGAGCACGCTGGTAGTGTGTAAGCCTACCGATTAACTTTTAGTAAAACCCATTAGTAAAATTTTCTTTTCTAGCAAATAGAACAAAGAATCTGGCCTGATTTCGCGTAAGCGCTAGAGTGCCTGCGTCCCCACCCCTGCTGGAGCGTGAGAGAAGGAGACCGGACGGTATATATCGACGAAGAATCTTATAATTTTTTTTGTAAGTGCTATTACTCGAAAGTAGCAGATCCATTTCGCTTACTAGAACCGTTATCACAATATTGTTCACCACAGTGTGTCTATGCCTTTCTGTTGTAAGAGCTGTAGAAGGCAATTGTTATTTATAAGGGACGGAGACGTTTGCCAGCGCTGTATAAAAGCATACTTAGCGGCGGGGGAAGAATTGTTGCAATATCCGATTGCGGATGTTTTGTATTAACGAATCATAGCATTTATTCGGTAACCATGTCAATTATTCGGAATTATGAATGCGTGTGTTATTGTTTTAAGGAAGAAAAGGTTTGCACCAATTGTTTCTGGATAAGAATAAAACCGACGCTTCAAAATTTGTACGCGCTTGAATTATCACGTACTTGCAAACGTAACGAGTCAATAAACCCGGCGGCCACGTGTGCCAATTGTAAAACCACGATTAGCTATGTTAGGCGCGATGTAAAGCAGGTAATTACTAAACATCCGTACGTGGAGATTCACTTAGAAAATTCCCCCACCTTTTCGTTGGTATCCGCTAACGGCGTGCAGGGATACCTAGGATCAAATGCAATTATGTGGTACAACGAATGTTTATTAAAAGTAACGGATAGCGTGCTAGAATTATTACAGATTAGGGAATATATGCGAAGGACCAAACCACCCGCAGTGGCGTTACCAGAATCGCCCGGTAGGTTGGACGGAGCGGAGTTCTCGTGTAGTGAAAATGCGCAGGGCAGTAGTGCGAGTTCGGGTAATAATATTATGAAACAAGAAATACAAATTATCGATGTAACGGGACCGTGGCGTCCCGATCTCTCTATATCAATAAATGATGGTCTGGATAGTATGCCTGATGTAAGCGAGCAGCCCGTAGCCGCACAGGTAACCGAAGTCGTTCTACCGTCGTATGGGTCGTTAAGCGTCGGAACTCCAGGGGTTTGTCCCAAGGATTCGGGCGCGCAGCCGAATTCAGGTAGCATCGGTGAAGGAATACTAAACGTAGCTGGGCCAAGCAATATAGACAAAGAAATTAACACTGAAAGCGGTAGCAATTTTAACATTTTAAAAGCACGAAGAAATCTTAGCAATTTTGCGGTCGATCAGCCGAAGGTCAAACATGTCAAATTAGGGTAGGCAGGGAATAGGCGGCGCAGCACAGCGAAAAATTGTAAAATCATCAAATATGTAATCTTATTCTTAAGTGTCGAATCATAAAATAAATGAGTTGAGAACCAATTACGAAATTTAGTAGACACCCTTACTCTTACATTTCTTTTCAGCAAACAAATTAACTAAACAAAAAAGCAACTGGTGTCACGAGAGAGCTGAGCCATGGGCGCAGCCATGCAGGCACGAATTGCCTTGTTATTATTATGTGCCGCCAATGCATGGGCAAATAATGTGTTACCCTATTATCATGCCGTCGATGTCAACCCGGGTATAGTTTTCACCAAAGCCAAGGAGGTGTTCATCAAGGAGAAGTGGAGCGTGGCAACTTCAGTTAATACTGAATTCATTAAAGACGCCGCGCAAATGGGAAAAATTGAATTGGATATACTTAGGGACGCGTTTGTAATTTTGGAAAAGCCCAATAGTACGATAAACCACAGGTTTAACCTATTAGACATTGAATTGCGTAATCTAGAGGAAATTACTAATCATTTTAAGAAAAGCGAACAATTTTACGACCTTGTCCTGGTTCCAAGGGGGGAGGAGTACAACGTACCGCCCACGAGCTACGTTTTAGAAAATCACAAGGAAATTAAAGCATTAATGATTAAACTTCGCGAAGAACGGGGAAAAATCATGTCAGGCCAGAGCCCGAACACGTGTATCATCGAAAACGATTACGCGATCGATAGTTTGAACATACAACAGACATTCAAGAAACTATACGATGCTATAGTAAAATACCTGTGGAACAATTATGGAGCGAATGCGAACATTGAGCTCATTTTGAGAAGCTCATATACGCTACATGAAGTGGTAGGTAAGACGAAGCAGTTGCTTTCGGAATTATGCGATTTATTAGGTCACCAAAAAGTTTTGTTCTCATCTACGGAATTAAATAAATATTTAATGCAAATGCGAGACGAAAGAAATTTATCATTACCTTTTTTCATTTCAAATTTTGGTTCGATTTTGTTAGGGCAAGTGGTTAAAGTACATATTTTATCTGTTGAAAATGAACTGTTTATTGAATTAGTAATACCTTTCACGGACAGGAGCTTGTATTTGTTGCATGAGATGCAATCGTTCCCAGTTTTTCAAACTAACTTACTGGACAAATCGGTGGCAACGGTTATTAAACCAAGAGCTGATTATATAGCCATTTCGGATAATAATGAGCGATACTTGTTTTTGAATCAGTCCGATTTCAATAAATGCAGCGAGCGAAATACTTTCTTTCTTGGCGAAAATGAATTTTATTTTGAGAGCGCGAACTCATGCGAAAAAATGTTGTTAACAAAACCTAATTACGGTAATTTGCCTTTATATGATATTCAATTTTTGCAAAGAAAAGAACAGTATTTTATCAGAATGACTAATAAAAGATTGTGGTTAGTGTCAACTATGAATAAACAGAAATTATAAATGAGATGCTCGGAGCAAGTATATAGGGTACCAATCACAGGTAGTCAGATTCTGGAATTACCTAAAAATTGGATGCTCCGAGTAGACTCGCAGGAAGTTTTGGTTTCGATGGTAGACATATCGGTGTGGACATAATAGTACCTAAGTTGAAATTAAATATACACCAAGCGCTTACTTTTAATCCAAAAAGCGAAAAGACAAGTATGAGTAATACCATTAGTAAACCTGATGAAGTTTCCACTAAGGATTTGTTGTATATTATATTTTATGTATTTTTGACATGCATAATCGTAATCTTTTTAGCTATTTTTACATACTTAGCTTTTCGTTTCATTAAACATAAGGCACAGCAGCCGATGAAAGTGGAGAATTCCTACGTACCGATGTACCCGCTAGATGCATCATTCCGATGTAATTTTTCGGGTGTATCGCACTATGAGAAACCGCGGCGGCCGCCAGTGCCGGTTAAAAACGGCGAAGCCGGTACCTCAATTGCCGCCGTTTGAATAATTTGCTAACGCACATGAATACGATTCATGTTAAATAGAAATACGGATATTTAGATATACAAAAAAAAAGGGAATTTGAAAATCTAGTATGTGAATCAGTCTCTGGGACGTTGAACTTTAGAAAGTAGGCTGAATTACAGTCATAGGGCGAGGCTGGAACGTTTCGGGCAAAATAACTATCCCTTAGTCCATCCCCCGCAACCCCTCTCTTCCTTGGGTCACTTCTCTAGTTGCTTTATGGGCAGGGCCTGAAGACGTGGCGAGCAGTTTAAAAGAGCCGTGGAGCGCAGCAGCGAGCAGCACAAGTAATCAGAACCGCCTTAGCCCGCAGCCGAGACGCAGAGCATCGCCTAAGCTAAGGAGATTTCTCAAGACGCCGAGCAGCCGTTGTTAAGCAGATTTCTCAAGACGCCGAGCAGCTCTAGTTAAGGAGATTTCTTGAAACCAGGAGCCTCACAGAGCCAATTAGTTTCTTCGGTAGGCCGAACTGCGCATAAGTCAAGGGGAACCAGGTGTATTACTGTAGTACAGCTAAGCAGAATATTTCGACGTAGTGTCGCCTTGTGGGAGGAATAGCAGAAGGACCAATTACAGCCCGTTTTGGCAAAGGCTAGCAACCGCTCACAAAAAAAAAGAGAAGGGAAAGGAACCGGTAACAAGAACAACATGACGAAGGAAACTAAGTCTGCCCTGGTGCCGTCGCTGTAACAGCAGGCGCTGCGCGTAATAGCGAGGCCGGGCCGCCTGGAGAAAAGAGTCGGAAAAACCGCGCGTTTGGTTTTCTTAACCCTGTGGCGGTTAGCCTCAGTGTGGAGCGAGCAAGACAGCCCGTTGACGCAGCAGCAGCTAGTAGAGCTGACGTATCGACAAAAGGAGGGGCCCCTGGCAGCACTAGTGTGGAGGCTCATGAACCGGCGCCGTCGATGAGAAATATTTTACTCTGCTTCACGATGCCGCGACATACGAATTCAAAGACAGGTCCAAAGATGGTTCAACGACTCACTGGAGGAAGACGAGTCCTTATACCTAAATAGGATGCACCTCCCTTATGGGGGGATGGATTTTCGGCATGCTCGTGTGCCAAGTGCCGCCAGGGCATTCCTTCCTGGGGGAATTGCAAAGGGTGCATGCCGCACAGCCGTAGTGAGAGAACATTGGAGATCTGTTCGGAATGCGAGGAGCTATCTCATCAAGCGGCTTTGGAAGAAGAACTCTGCAACGAGTGCGGAGGATCACCCATATTGGTGCCATCGGTGGAGGTGGAGATGGAATACGACGAGTGTTGGGAGTAGCTGCCATGGAGAAGATAAGTTGTGTGTTGTTGTTGTTGATGTTACTGTATAAGAAGTGACCTTCCCTTCCTCAACCCATATCAGTCCCAGTTTAGTGCAACGAAAAATATAAATAAAAAAAAGGTTATTCTAAGTATATATGAGGCGTTTCACGTCAGACCTCCAAGCGTGGCGCGCGAGCGCCGAATCATGGTAGTTTTTAGCTTGTGTTTTAAGGACTAAAATGTATCTTAAAAAAATAACGACCCAATGATTTCAATGTATTCTTTCCTCAGCTTTCCAACTGTGCTATTAGTTTTCCAAAATTTTCTAAATTTCACCTTGAAAAAACATAAAACGTGTTATATCTCAAAAACTATATTTTTAATATTTTTTTGACCTGCTAGATCGAAAGAGGAGGAAATTTTACATAGGAATAGACATTTTCTCCATAGGCATTTTTGATTTTTCCAAGATATTGTTCAAGAAACACAAGGCGCTAGGCCAGCCGCGGCGCCTGGCTCGCGCGGCTGTGGAGTTGGCTCGCGACCGGACCTGCTTGATTTACCATTATTTAATATTTTTTATATTCTTTAATTTAGGAAATAAATCATACTCAGATGCCAAAGATGTTTTTTTAAGTTTCAGAGTCTTATTATCTATTGGAATGAAAGCGCGATATTTCAAAGTGCCTGGAATCGCTTTGGCTTTATCGAATCTAGCTTTTAATTTTAAAGCATTAGTTTTCTAAACATCTTTGCTACTGTAAAATATTTTTGTTTATTTACAATAATTTTGTGCCCAATTGTAAAGACCGTGCGCTGTAAGTATTTAGTGGGCTCCTGTAAGCTGTAAGCTAGCTCTACGGGCTCCTCTTTTTAATTTTGCACCTACTCGTGTGCCATCGCATCCACTCTTGCCATGTACAGTGGCAAGAAAATGCCATTCAGCTTTTATTTTGAAATCTTTTTCATGATATGGGAGATTATGAAAATTACTCTTGTTTATAAAATGTTGTGCTGATCCGTCAGTTACATAATAAACTTTTTTGAGTTGGTGATGACTTTTAAAATAATTTATAATAATCTTTTGATATTCATATACCGAAACAGTATCATGATTTAAGTTGTCAGAAATAATAGCTACACTTTTGTGTTTAAGTTCATCATTTTAATTATGATTATGATGAAGTATTTGCACCAGTAGTGAGATAAACGAACTTGTGTTGCACTTTCATCTACTGAGGCTGAATATTATGCTTTAGGAGAAGCATGCCAGGAAAGTATATGGATTCAGCACCTATTAAAAGATTTTCTCAATAGTGATCAAAAGCTAGTAACCATTCTTGAAGATAATCAAAGTTGCATAAAGTTAGTAAACAATAGAAAATTCAGTAATCGTACAAGACATAGAAACAAAATTCCATTTTGTAAAGGATATTAAAGAAAAAGGAAAAATAGATTTAAAGTATTGCCCTACAGAAGAAATGATTGCGTATATGTTGACAAAACCACTCAATAAAATAAAGTTAAGATATTTTTCTCAAGGATGTGGATTCTCAAATTAATATGTATGTTATCGTTAAGGAAGGGTGTTGGTTTTTCACCAATAACATACAAACGTCCACTCAGGTATAAGGGGCACAGTTAGTAATTAAGCGGGGAAATTCCTATTTCCAGAGGGTATTTTATTGCCCTAAAACAGAAGAAACCGACGCCTCGAAGAGATTCAGCGATACAGTACACACGTCCCTTAAAACTTATTTTGTATCCAAATACGGAACTTTCACAAAATGTATTTTAATAAAGTATAATTATTTTATCTTGAATTACATTTTTCATTCATTTCATCCTGAATTAACCAACAAAACCTTTTCCAGGGAGCTGCAGGCCCGAGGCATCGTCAGGCCTTCATCCAGTCAATGGGCGAGCCCACTGCACATGGTGGATCGCAAGGAAGGAGGCCACCGCGCTACAGGCAACTACAGGCGCCTCAACGCAAGCACACTGCCGGATCGCTATCCGATACTGGTCATAGAGGACGTCCTTCACGCATGTCTTCTCAACCGTCGACCTGGAGAAGGCGTTGTACCAGATCCCGATGGCCAAGGAGGACGTCTGCAAAACAGCCATCACCACGCCGTTTGGGATGTTCGAGTTACTGCGCATGCCGCTCGGGCTGCGCAACGCTACACAGAATTTTCAGCGCTTCATGGACTCGCTGTTAAAAGAGCTGCCATACGCACGCTGCTACCTCGATGACATCATCGTCGCCTCCAGCAATCATCAAGAACATCTGACGCATTCTGTCCAGCTGTTTCAGGTACTTCGCCGCGCAGGTTTGTCCATTAAGCTGAACAAGTGTGTCCTTGACTGCTCAGAGGTGGATTTCCTCGGGCACACGATCAACGCGCAGGGATTTCGGCCACCAAAGCGCAGGGTTGAAGCCATCTCGCGCTTCCCGAGGCCGACCAACAGCATGCAGCTACGCCGTTTCCTCGGCATGGTCAATCACTACAGGCGCAGCGACCCTAGAGCTGCGCACATCCAAGCGCCGCTCAACAAGCTGCTCTCCGGCAAGAAGCGCAGCGCCAAGCGGTTTGCCATCGCCTGGCCGCCGGAGGCTGAGGCCGCCTTCTGCGCTTACCAGGAGGCCCTGCAGGATGCAGCAACGAGCACCTTCTTCTCGCCGCACGCTCCGCTAGCTGTGGCGGCAGACGCCTCATCCACGGACATAGGAGCAGCGCTGGAGCAGCTGCAAGGAGGAGTTTGGAGCACCATCTCCTTCTTCTCGCGAAAACTCTCGCCCACGGAGCAGCGTTACAGCACGTACGAGCACGAGCTGTTAGCCGCGTACGCCGCCGTGCAGTACTTGAAACGCCTCCTCGAGGGCCGCACTTTCACGCTGCGCACGGACCACAAGCCGCTCACCTTCGCCGGCCAGCAGCCGTCAGACAAGGTTTCACCTCGCCAGCAGGGTCAGTTGGATTTTCTGTAACAATTCAACATCGATTTCAACCACATCAAGGGCACGGACAACGTAGATGCGGACGCGTTTTTCCGCTCCTGCATCATCGGCATGCCATCCGGCTTGCTAGCCGCCAACATCGAGGCAGCGAAGCAGACGGATGACGAACTGCCTCGTCTCTTGGACAAGGGACTCCTAGACCTTCAGCTGCTCACGCTTGAGGGGAATACCATCGCGTGCAATTCGAGCGACGGCGTAGTCAAGCCGTATCTTCCTAGCACTCTGCGTCGTCAGGCATTTCATGCGCTTCACTCGCCAGTACATCCGAGTCCGCGTGCTACGGTTATGCTGATGACTCAGAAGTTCGCCTGGCCCGGTATCAAGAAGGACGTGCATCACTGGGCGCATAGCTGCGAGCCCTGCCAGCGTGCCAAGGTTGGCAGACACAACCACGCTGCTCTCAACTCCTTCGACGTCCCGGACAACCGCTTCGAGCATCTCCACGTCGATATCATCATCCTTCCGCCGGTTGAAGGCTATCGCTACTGCCTCACAATGGTAGACCGCTTCACCAGGTGGCCCGTTGCAGTTCCTCTCACTAACATCCGGGCCGAGACAGTAGCCGCAGCGCTCGTGACGCACTGGATCTCCCAGTTTGGCTCCCCACTCACCATCACCTCGGATCAAGGGACGCAGTTCGAGGCAGCACTCTTCAAAGAGCTCACACGCCTGGCAGGAGCCACGCACATTCACATAACGCCGTACCACCCGCAGGCGAACGGCATCGTGGAGAGGCTCCACCGCACACTCAAGGCAGCGCTTATGTGCGAGCCACACACTCTGTGGCCAGAACGGCTACCCATCGCCTTGCTAGGTCTCCGCTGCGCCTGGAAGAATGACCTGCAAGCATCGCCTGCCGAGATGCTCTTCGGCACAACCCTTAGGCTTCCTGGCGAATTTTTCGTCTTCAGGAGTATAGAAGCAGACCCCATGGCCTACGTCACCCGTCTACGTGCGCTCTTCAAGGACGTCCGGGCAGTGCTAGCCTCAATTCACGCCAAGTACAAGGCCTTCCAGCACGGTCAGCTGGACACTTGCTGCCAAGTCTTTTTGCGCAGCGGCGCCGTACACGGGGCCCCACGAGGTCGTCAGGAGGGTCAACGAGAAGGTCTTAGTCATCAGGGTCAACGGCACGGTGAACGCTGTCTCCACTGACGCCTTAAAGCCAGCCTTCCTGGACCCTACAGACCTTGACCTACCAACGCTACCACCTGCAGCGCCGCCGCACGCAGTGCAGGCGCCTGCATCACCGCCTGCATCACGGCCTGCATCACTGCCGGCATCACGGCCTGCATTACCAGCACGGCCTACATCACTGCCTGCTTTACCAGCACCCACACCATCGCGGTCTCCCGCAGCTTCTGCACCTGCAGCTCGACCGCCGTCACAGCAACCGACGCCGCAACGTCTCTCTCTACAACCAACGGCACCAACGACCGCCACCCAACCCAGCAACCGCCCAGCAGTACCAAATCTGCTAAAGAAGAGGGTTTCGTTCCACTCGCTACCCGCGAAGGTCACTGGGGAGGGAGTACCTGTGGCGACCCGTGCGGGGCGCGCACCGCCCCCCGTGCACCGAAGGAAGCAGGTGCTCCAGCAGCGCCGCTGGACTTCGCAGCGGCTTCTCACATGAGTGAGAGCCCCGCTCTCGTTCACTCTCGTTCCAGTCAGTAGCCGATACACACGCTCTCTCTGGTATTCGCTATACCAGCCGTGTATCACAGCACAGGCCTCGTGCTCGCAAACTCATTTGTACCTGCTAGTCCATTTGTTACCTAAGTCAATAAATATTGTTACCTCCAAATACCTAGCTGTCTTGTCTTCAATCTGCCACCTATATAAAACTCCAAAGATTATATGATTTCATTTCAAAAACCAACTACTGACTTGAATGGGTTTTTATTAGATGATTTGAATAAACACTTTGCTGGAGTGCCCATCTCTCCCCACCAAGACGACAGAAACCACATCAACATAATTAATGCCGCGGAAGAGAATGGATTTTCTTTTAAAACAGTGAGTTTGAATGATGTAATTCTGGCCATTTCCCACTTCTCTTCTCAGGCAATGGGGATGGACGGCATACCACATGGAGTCATGAACAAATGCATCCCAGTCATAGGTAAATATCACGTTTCGCTGTTCAACTCATCCTTAAAAAATAACATCTATCCATCCTTGTGGAAGGAAGCACTTGTAGTGCCGTTAAAAAAACGTACCATACCATCCGCTACGACTGACTTTCGTCCGATAGCTTTACTGTGCTTCCTCTCAAAGGTTCTTGAGAAACTCGTTCATGACCAAATGTTCGAGTACTTAAAAATTAACAAACTGCTCGATCGACGCCAAACGGGCTTTAGACCGCGTAGTTCTACCCAAACTGCTCTTATTAAATTAACTGACGATATACGAATCGGCCTTGACAAAGGCTTTTGACACAATTTCTCCATCACGACTTCTTGAAAAATTAAGACTTAAGGGGTTCTCCAAGACTGCACTTATGTGGCTCAGTTCCTATTTCATGAAAAGGCAATAACTAGTTAAGGCCAGAACCGGTGGCCAATCTGATTGGATTCATACCAATTTAGGCGTGCCACAGGGTTCAGTCCTGGGTCCTTTATTATTCACCTTATATATTGACGATATCAAAGAGGCATTTAATAGCCCTTCGATTAGTTATATATTATAAGCTGACGACTTCCAAATCTATGTACAAGTTAGTAAGGACAACCTAAATGGAGGAATACAGTTGCTTAGAAGAGCAGCAGTATCCGTGGCAGATTGGGCCGATCGTGCTCATCTCAAACTCAACGCTGAAAAAACGAAAGCAATAATTTTTGGTACTTCCAAAACAATTAACAAGGTAAAGAAGCTTGGTCTTCCTGGCCTTGATGTTGGGAGGGGTACTGTCGTGCCATTTTCTGACACGGTCGTAAGTCTTGGTGTTGTACTAGATTCTACATTAACTTGGGAACCAAACTTTGATGCATCAACCAAGAAATTTAATAGAGTATTCTATAGTTTGCGTTTCTTTAAGAAGTACACCACCGAGGCTTTACGCAAAAGACTCGCAGAAGCACTACTGTTCCCTCAGCTGGACTACTGTACAGTTGTTCACCTTAATGCATCAATTCAACTAAGAGCAAGACTGCAACGTTTATAGAATTCATGTATCCGATATGTAGCAGGTGCTAGAAGTGACGAACACATCACGCTCTACAGGAAAAAATTGGCTGGATGAAAACTGACACTCATAGGGAATATTTCGCGAGTCTTATTTTGTACAAAATAATTAAGATGCATGCGCCAGAATATTTATCGGACAATTTTCAAAAACACATCGAGCGGAGACCCTGTAGAGGCGAGGTGAAGGAATTGGCCGTTCCGCGTACGCGTGCAACTAAATGTTATCACTCCTTTTATGTATACGGGGCGCGTCTGTGGAACAGGCTTCCCTCATCGGTAAGTAATCTACCTAGCTACAGCAGATTCCGAACATCAGTGCGGGAACATCTAATAACTTTTGACTAGTCCACAACACACACTATCGGGACAATAATTATTTTATTGTGTATATATTGCCTTGTATTCTTTAGAACTTGTATCTGTCCCATATACTAGTTTAAAAGAGTAAGTGTATTTATTGTATGTATGAGCGCGATAATAAGACTACAATATTTTCTGTAAGACTTTTAATTATTGACGAACGGATTTTATTTTTGTTTTTACAATATTGCGGACTTAGTTGACGATTTATATTAATGTCAAAATGATTTCATTCTCATGACTTAGATATAGCTTTCTCTGTAAGAGTAACTTTTGACTTATTCCACGGAATATTTATTTTACGTACAATGTAACTGACTGCGATATATTCGAATGTGCAATACCCAAAATGTGATTTATAAACCTTAAGATTATTGATAATTCAGAGAGTTTTACATGTATTCTATTTTTGTAAACATACAAAATAAAAAGCTATTCTATCTATCTATCTATCTACTATTCTGTAAACAATATGAATTTACAGAAAACAAAAGTACGAAAGATGCATTAAGTTTCATTACAAACCAAATATATGAAAATTCAGATAAAAGTATTCCTATAGCAATTACATTTTTAGATCTGGCCAAAGCTTTTGATACTGTCAAACATAAAATACTCTTGATAAAATTTATAATTACGGAATACGATGCAATGCATACCATCTTATTAAAAGTTACTTAAATAATAGATACCAAAAGGTTAGGGTGGATCAAAAAGAAATTAACTTTACAGAAATTAGTACAGGAGTTCCTCAAGGAACCATATTAGGACTTTTGTTATTTATTTATTTAATTATTTATTTATTACAGAGTAAAAAGTACATGAAAATTACAAAATTAAAATTTACATTACAATTTACGTTACAATAACAGTAATCCAGCAGTGGAGAAGATTTCCTGTTCGCTGGTCTGGTGGACTTAATATTAACTTAATGACTAACTTAACCTACGTAACAATTATTGGCAATTTTGAGTGTGGTGTCCATATTTATATTGATGTTAGCTAGTAATTTTCTTTTATCAATGTTTTTATTTTTTGTTTTCTCCTATTTTTGTTTCTTAATACTGTCAGATCATTCGGTAATCTGCTGAAAAGTACTATGGCAGTAATGCAGGAGCTTTTTATACTTATATTTTTAAAACGTCTGGGAATTTGAAGACTTTTGTATCTTGTTGGTTTATCCGAATCGGTGTAATTTTTGTGGAGTTCCTCGTACAGATATAACAATACTTGATATGCAAAATTTTGTTTTAAGTTCAATGGGTATTTCAATGGTATCAACTATTTTGTTTTTATGAATTATTTTGAGCAGTCTTGTTTGTATTCCTTGTATGCTTTGAGTCTTCCTTTATAGGCACCATCCCATGCAATGATGCCATAATTCATTATGCTATGAAAAAGAGTGTAGTATAGCATTTCTAGTATTTTTATAGACATAGATTTTGACAGTTTCTAAAAAATAAATATTAAGTATTTTATCTTATTATATATGTAATTCGTATGAATGTCCCATTTCATGTTACTGTCGAAATAAATCCCTAGCTATTTTATGTTATTTACTCTCTTTATTTGATTACCTTGAATTATATTCAGGTTGTTGAGATAGCTGTTACAGTTATTACCAAATTCCATGTATAATGTTTTATTTACGTTTAAGGACAATTTGTTTGAGGCTAGCCAGATGGATAGGATTTATAAATATTTATTCATTTTTAATTCAATTTCTAGCCAACTTTTTCCTGTTATTACTGCGGTGTCGTCTGCATATGATAGTATTGAGTCTTCAGGTATTGAAATTAATATGCCATTAATGTAGATTATAACATACATAAACGTACGGAATTGTAAAATGTAATATTTTACGAAAATTTTGATTCTACAAACACTCTTGTAATAACAAATATTTTCCAGTATATTTCAAGTTCTTATAATTTTCTTCACAACACCGTATACTCACGTACATTGACGTACATTTTCGTATGTTTTTGTACGCTTGGGTAGGTTTCTTCATGTTTTGGTACGTTTCGGTACATTTTGGTACGCTTAGGCAAGACATTTTTTGAGACAACAAATAATTTTTTTCAGCGTATGTAAGTTTCTGTAGTTTCTGTACGAGGCTGTACCTTCGAGTATCCTGACATAAATTTCCGTACGATTCGGTACGATTAGGTACGATCCCGTATACATGTCCGAATTTTAATTGAAATGTACCGAAAGGTACCAAATGGTGCGAGAATTTACGATAATGTACTAGAATGTAACATAGTTGTACGATTATTATTTCCATTCGGGTTAGCAAGATTTTCAACATTTATATTATGAATCATTACTTTTTTAACAAAATCTCAACAATACAACAACAAAAACTACAATCACAAAAAGAAAATGATACAAAAGAGATTTTAATAATAAAATGGTAATTATGCGATTTTGAACGTGATTTAGATAAACAAAGCAGTGGCGAGTCAAGTGATTCACATAATGATATTCGATATGAAGAAGAAAGCTTACTCTCTTTATTACAAGCAGGTATTTATTATCCACATTTATATCATGCAGAATGTTTTAATAATTTATACGGCTACTATCAGTATGCATATGATAAAGTGTCAGAAATGATGTATCGATGGGGACCACTGTGAGATAGAGTGGTTTCACTTTGAATGTCTTAGTACCTGATTCAATAGAAAAATTAGAATACAAAATAAACAATACCTTTTAGAGAGCCATTTTTTTATTTACCCAACTTTCTTAAAATGAAAAATAAATATGCTTATGTCGAACATTTTTATGTTGATTGCTCTTATTTTTAGATTTCACTATGAACGCAACAACAAAATAAGGAGAAGATAGCATTAAAAGTGTGACATAGAATAGAATATAGGTATAACTAAAGGAAAAGTGAAAACTATTGATGAATATTAGTAAAGGAAACAAAAAGCTAATTAGATATGTATTGCATAATATAAAAACAACAACAATTGCTAAGAAAAGGTTGGATTAAAAATTGGAAAGCCACGCAGTAGGCAAAACGTGATACACAACAACCACAAACATTGAGGTTAAGCACATGTACAATGGCAAACTTAATCAAGAAAATGAAAACGAAGAACAAATGGGCCATAATTTAATTAAAGAAAATTATGATGAAAATGCACTAGATGAATTGTCAGTTAAACAATTAGAAAATGATGATTTTGAAAATCACAAAGAAGATAGAAATTTATTGAGAAAATCATTTCTGAAAATACTAAAAAAGGTTATAATACTAAAAAAGGGTTAAGGATTGATTTAAATATTATAACAAAAGAGAGTCTAAAATGGCAAAACACGCAAAAATTGATGATGTACATATCCCAATTTTTGATGGAGGTAACTTATACAAGCTGGGAATTTAGATTATTGAATATTTTAGAATATAAAGAGTGCAAAGATCAGGCAATAGAGTGTGAGATGCAATAAAGGCTAGTGAAGTTGGTGAGGCTACCTGGAAAAAATTAGATATGAAAGCAAGAAATATATTAATTAGCACAGTGAGTGATAAACAATTAGAATATATTATGGATTGCGATACAGCTTACAAAATGATGGAAAAATACAAGAGCATGTACTCTACTAAATCTACAGCGCTGCAAATAATATGCAGAGGTTAATTAGAAGATATTAAACTCAAAAATTATGAGAATGTTGAAGAATTTTTGTAGATTTCGAACAAGCCTGCAACAAATTTAATGCAGATGGAGGCACAATACCAGAAAAGGAAAAAATGAGGCATTTAATTAGAGCACTGCCAGCAAGCTACAGCTTTATTGGGAGTTTCATAGATCTCGTTCCAGAAGCTCAACAAACAGTAGACTATGTTAAGTCTATAATTCAAGAAAAAATTATGACAGTGCCTGACAACGAGACAAGGAAAAATGTAAGTAGATTCAACGTCAAGACAAAGGGACAGTGTTATAACTGTGGCTGGGAAGGTCATTTCAAGAAGGACTGTTGGAGACAATTACAGACCAGCCAGAGCAGAGGAGCATTCCAAAGCAAAAGCTCAACAAACAGTAGACTATGTTAAGTCTATAATTCAAGAAAAAATTATGACAGTGCCTGACAACGAGACAAGGAAAAATGTAAGTAGATTCAACGTCAAGACAAAGGGACAGTGTTATAACTGTGGCTGGGAAGGTCATTTCAAGAAGGACTGTTGGAGACAATTACAGACCAGCCAGAGCAGAGGAGCATTCCAAAGCAGAGGAGCATCCCAGAACAGAGGTCGAGGCCAACAAGGATCCCAACGGGGATATCAACGGGGCAATTCCAGAGGACGTGGTTATGGTATAGGAGCAGCTCAGCAAAGGGAAGAAGAATCCAGTCAACCCAGTGAAGACTCAGCAGCTGACACCTGGATGGACAAGGTCAATCACGACGAAGTAAAAAGTGAAATTGTGAGTGATGCGTTCTATAGTGAAGTAGAATCTTAGTTTTCTCCTTGTCCCAATCCAAGTTTCGGCGAAGATTGTGGTAATAAAACTACGATAACGAATGTTTATAATTATAATTGCGAAAAGAATAGTAAATTCAAAGAAATCAGTTGGTTGTTAGGTAGCGGATGCACTGATCATGTTGTAAATGATGAGAGAATGTGTTAAAAATTTATTGTATTAAAAAATTCAATTGAAGTAAAGTTGCCAGATGGTAAAAATTTAAAGGCCACAAAAGTAGGGAATATAAAAACTTATTTCAAAAATTGTCATAACGAAAAATTAATTGATTTAAAAACGTTTATTTTGTGAAAAGAATTAATAAAAACCTATTAAGCGTTGCGAAAATTAAAAGAAATAATATTATTGTTTATAGAAACAGAAAAGATTTATAACAAAAATAAAGAATTAGTTGCGGAAGCAAATAAAATAAATGATTTGTATGTCATGAAAAGTAACACATATAAGGATTTTGAAAATGATATATATGTAAACGCTGTAAAATTAACTGAAAAAGAAAAGTGGCATAGAGCATTAGGCCATGTCAACTTTCAATATCTAAACAAATTAGTAAAAGATAAATTGGTAGATGGTTTACCAGATAAATTAGATAATAATGTAATGAAATGCGCAAATTGTATTCAAAGTAAAATAGTTAATTTACCGTTTGAAAATGAGAGAAGTAAAACTTCAGAAATTTTAGAGTTAATTCACACTGATCTAAATGGACCACACAGAACAACAGGTTCTGGTGGCGAAAATTTTTTCTAAGTTTTATTGATGATTACAGCAAATGTAGTAAAGTTTATTGTATTGACGGCAAGTTGTTTCAAATAATATGTAAATTTAGTTTAAAACAAATTTAATAAAAGAGTTAAAAAATTAAATTGTGATAATGGCAAAGAGTACTTGAATAAGGAAATTTATCAATTTATAAATGAGAAAGGAATTGAACTGTTACCTTGCCCACCCTACGTCCATCAATTAAATGGAGTAGCAGAAAGATTTAACGGATCAGCTATGGATATAGACAGATGTCTGTTAAAAGAGGCCAAAATACCATTAAGATATTGGCCAGAAATTATTAAAACAGTCTCTTACTTGAAAAACTGTACAATAGCCAACTAAAATGAAAATAAAACTCCTTTTAAAACATTTTTTGGAAATAAACCAAACGTAAAAAACTTAAAAATATAGGGCAGTAAAGTTTTCGTTAGAAAACCAGAAGGTTTGGGAAAAGGGAAATGGGACGATAAAGCCCAATTAGGTATATTAGTAGGATATACGCACAATGGTTATAGAGTCTTATTAAATAATAAAATGATAAATGCCAGACATGTACAAATTGTCGAAGATGGTACTAAAATAATCTGTTTGGAAAAAGTTAACAATGAAAATATTATCGAATTAAATTTAGGCGAATCAAACGATTCAAGTAGTGAACCAAATAGTATTATTGAAAATGATTTTGACAATGAAAATTTAATTAATAATATCGATGAAATTGAAAACATTGTAAATGAGAATGAGAACATCAATAATGTTTTCAGTCATTCAAATGAAAATTTAAATGTTAAAAGAACATCAAACAGGAAAAAAAGTCCGGTACAAAGATACGGAAACCCTGTAGCACATTATATTTATATACATTATGTAAATGCAAATGTACCGAATACATTTGAGGAGGCGCTAAACTCCAGTGAATTTAAAGAATGGCAAAAAGCTATGAATTCTGAAATTGAATGTCTAAAGAAAAATAATACATGGGTTGTAGTTGATAAACCTCAAAATAAAAGGCTTATTGATGTAAAGTGGGTCTATTAAAGAAAAAGCGATGACTTTAAGGCTAGGTTAGTTGTTAGAGGTTTCCAACAAAGAGAATATCAAGAAAAATTTATTCGTCAGTAGGAAAAATTGAAACGTCAAAAATTTTGTTAAGTTATTGTTGCGATGATAATCTGTTTATAGAACAAATGGATATAGAAACAGCATTTCTTAACGGGAAAGTAAAATCAGAAGTTTATATTCATGAACCACAAGGTTATGAAACCGGTAAAAATAATGTTTGTAAATTATTAAAATCACTATACGGATTTAGAGAAAGCCCAAACGTTTTGTATGAGACATTTGATGAATGCGTGAGTAAACTTGGGTTCATAAGAAGCAATAATGATTACTGTTTATATGTAAATAAAACAGACGATGATACTATATGTATTAGTATTTGTAGATGATCTCTTAATATGCTGTAAAAATAATGATAAAATTCATGAAGTTAAATATGCTTTAATGAAAAGTTTTGTTATGAAAGATCTAGGGAAAATCAAATCATATATAGGAATCGACATTGATTATAACAACAAAAAAGGTATAATGACTTTTAGTCATCAGAAATATATAGAATCGTTGGCTATGAAGTACAATTTAGAAAACGCGAGATTGTATGATACTCCGGTGGAAACAAATTTAAAACTTGAACAGGCGCAGTAGCAATAGGTAAATTCGGTAACTTAACAAAAAAATTCTAAGCACATTGAAGTGCAACGTCATTATTTAATGAGAATTACGAAAAGGGTGTTATCGATATGGTAAAGATAGAAACTGGAAAAAATATAGCGGACATATTATTCACTAAGAGTCTATGTAAGGATAAATTTATTAAAAATAGAAACGCGCCAAATAAATATAAAATATTATTGTAAGCGCATAATATATATGTAAGGAGGCGTGTTGAGAATGTGATACATACAGGGTGGGCCATTTTATTGGATCCACTCAAATATCTTCTAAAATAACCGAATTGTTCCTACAAAAGTTGTCCAGGATAAAGGGGGCCATCTGTCTGTTCAATTAGTTCTGACCTTGAACTTTACTTTCAAGGTCATTTGTAGGTCGAAGTGTTTTTTTTAAATGGGAACCCCTATTTTTGACACCGGATTGGGTAAGAGCGGGAAATTTTACGTCCGAAACGGTATTTCCAATTTTCTTTTATGACTCTTAGAAGGTTATTTCAAGGTCAATTGTTAAAAAATCCGGTGGATGCTATTTAATTGCATTTTCTGATAGGATAATGGTAGTTGATGTACTTTTTTGAGGAATATTCAACCCCAATGTGACAAAGACCTTGAAAATATTGACCTTGAAAAGGTGCTGCACGATCTTGCTGTATCCAGTCAAAAATTACCGGCCCAATTTTGGGCCCGAAATGGGCCGGTAATTTTTAACAGGGTAGCCGCATTCTTCGACATGTAACTAAATTAATATCCTCCAAGAGCTCTGGCAATCGATCCCTTAACTATTCCCTTATCAATAAAGATAAATTTTCGTATAGAATTTAGCCCCTACTTATGTATTGTTGGAATGGAGAATTTTTCTAATTAAAGATAATTATAAATATTGAATTTTGCCCCTACTTATTGTTGCAATATGTATAAAATATTTTGAAAGAACGCTTAAGGATGTATCAAAC
>JAYJLV010049432.1:0-20351 GCA_036873485.1 Torymus texanus
TATATGCAATAGTTTCCGAAAAAAAAATTATTGAAAATATGCTTTTTTTACGCGTTCACATTGGAATACCCCCTTAATATAATCTGTCTTTCCCGTGTTTTACGTTTTTATAATGATTGCTTCTAATATTAAAAAAAATCCCAATTAAAACTATAATACTTCTAAAACTCTCTGGTTTTTAAATAATTTCGTAAAAAACTAGTGTAATAAATCCTGATTTGTATTAGATAAATATGAAATATTATAATAATTTCTTTAGCGCAATCATAAGAAAAAACACAAAGCAAACGCTCTGAATTTCATAAAAATTCCAATTAAAACTTTTTCCAACAATAAAACCACACAGATCATTTCTGACCTTCGTATCCTCCTGTTCAAATAAAATAGGAAAACCTTGCTCTTCCATGTATCCACATAAAAAAACAAATCTCCCGTATCCGCGCATGAATGACTAATACTCTCTACACGCTCTCCTACTTCTCTCTCTCACTCACTCACTCACTCCATTTCGCGATATACACACCCACACACACATACATACACATAAGCTACTGTGCCCCCATTCAGTAGTAGCAGTAGCGTCGGTAGCGGCGCGCACTCGTTTTCCTTTAAAAAGGCCTTTTGTCGTCGTCGTCGTTGGGAGAACCCATATATACATCATAATTCTCGAATCAAATTCAGTTACGTTAACCTTTGCACGTGCTCATGCCACGTGCACTCACGCTCACCCAACGACGACTACGAAGGTTTAAATAATATAAATTCCCCCTTCCTATCTCTCTATATATATATTATACGAATACCAAAAGAGAGCGCGTACGGGTACGTCGGTACTCAAGATATCTGCAGGTTTTATGCTAATATAGCGGCATATGGCAAGCCGCCCAACGGCCCAGTATTATAGCAGTATAGAGCGCTTCGCGCACACACATACACGTATACACACATTTATATACGAGCGCGCGGTCGGGTACGTATATAAGGAAACACATCAGTGAGCGCACGCATTAGTGCATCCTCGTGCCTGCCAGTGCAGCGGCGAAAGATCTTTATAGATAGATAGAGACTGAATAGAGATATATCTATATATATATAAGTCGCGTTTCGTTGATTTTTTTTTTTTTTTTTTTTAATGTCTTAAAAAAAAGTATTAATCGTGTATTATATTATATGTTTATATAAAATATAAGTGCGTAGTAGTATATAATAGTTTCGTATCGCGATGAGTGTGGAGTTCCGTTGCCGCTACCGCTGCTGTTTCTAGTGTTATTGTTGTTACCGTTCGTTATATACGAAAGGTGTTAGCAAAATTTTCAAGTGCCCGGGATACTATATATATACACATACTTTGATAATATACGTGTACTATATATATATATATGTAGAGTGCAAAAGGGGGAGATAGAGAGAGAGAGAGGAATGAGCCCATCGTCGGAAATAAAGTGATTTTCGTGAGAGACAGAAAGACGCGTTGAAAGACCGTGAGGAGAGAAAGAGAGATAGAGATAGATAGATATATAACATTGTAGTCGCAGTCGCGCGAACACGCGCGGGCGCCTACGCTGTAGCAACAGAGAGCATGGACGAAGGCGAGAAGAAGAGAGAGAAAAATCCCCGGCAAGATGCTAGTGGATTGTCCATCCTCACATTCGCGTAAGGTTCATCATAATATACAAAATACGATCGTATAGAAAATATTTTTTCCTATACAAATAAAACTTTCAAAAATTTGATACGTTGCTCGCATCCTTAGACTCCTTTTATAATTTTGAAAAAAAGGATTTTCAACTTGTTGGCGCGCAGAATGACGTACAATTCGCAGTCTGTTGCATGCTCGTGCGCAACTGTATAAACCGCGACTGTCTCTCTATATATATGAAAAACCTGTTTCAGATCTACACGTATATATCTGTATATCTGTATATATCGTTAGATAAATCGAGAGCGCGTGGGAGTATAGCTTTTTTCAAATACTCTCTCTCTGTATTATACACGCGTGTATATATGTATATACATTACCCGGACCGTTTCCTGCTTCGTGTACGTATATTATATATATATATACACACACCCATCGACGCGCGCGCGTAAGTTCGTGCAACGACGTGAAATAATATATATACAGTTATATACTTATATTGTAGCAAAAGTTTCGCATGTCGCGTTCTTCTAGCGAATCAAAAAGAACGATATATACAGAGCTTATCGGTTTCTATTGTTTCTTTTTCACTCTCTGATGTTTGAAAAATATGAGTTTTGTGAAGTGTTGCACAAAGCGCTCGTATATATATGTATGTAATTGCAACAAAGCGTTGCATTACATAGTGCAGGGATAATGGGGGGATCACTGGAAAACATGTGAATGCGTAGAAATATGTGTACCGCGAAGTTGATAAGCAAATTCGCAATATATACGTGTATATATAACGAGGCCGGCGAATGAGCAGCTGTAGTGGAAAGCGTATAACGCACGCGCGCATTCATGTTTATATAGTGATCGATCAGTAGCGTGTCTGCTTTGATCGGAATATATATGATAGATCTTTAAGACGTGGACACGTACACGTATCATTGGTTGGAGTTTTTCAGATAATTACTATTTTAATGATTTCCTATTCGGTTTTAAATATTTATACATACGGTTTTTTTTATTCTTTCAACAGATATACAGTAATGCTTGTTAGGTACAGAGATGTACCTGAACATGGTTTATCGCAAGAACTGATGTGATTATGTATTATTTTAAGCTCAACTTTTAGTTTTGCTCTTAGCCAAAAATATAACTGTAAAATCACTACAGATATTGCAAAATATCTTTTCTTTTAAATTTACATAGAAAGTAAATGGGCGTAATCTAATTATATAATAAAACGGTCACTTATATTCGACTGCTTTTTTCGAATTCTCAATCCCGAAGAAACACGTGCCACATAATAAAATCTATATATGCGCCATTTCACGTTAACTGTGACAGGTGAAAATTTAAAATTGCGCAAAATTTTTTACTTTTAGAGCAAAATATGCATTTTTTTTGGAAATTTTTCAATCTTTATGATTTTTTAACTCAAAATCTTGAAACTTTTTGTATAAAGCATTACATATATGGGAAAAAGTTTACAAATTCAGAGGAAAATTGTTAAAAAGTATTTTTTTATGAATACAAATTTTTGTTGATATCAATATTTTGAAATACAATATTCAAACTGTGAAAAATGTGTAAGTGCCCAAGTTAATTTCACCCAGAAAAGGTTAAAAGATTTATTAAAATATTATCTTTAAAATGGCACTATGCTGAAAATGGAATGACATAACTGAAAAAAGTTATGTGCAACTAAATCTGTAAAAATACTGAAAAACCACTATTTTCACTTTGTAAACTTTTTCTCACTTAATGTTTTATACAAAAAGTTTCAAGTTTATGAGTAAAAACATCATAATGATTAATAAATTTTCAAAAAATTCAAAATTTTTAAATTTTCATAAAATTCCAACTTTTGAACGGTTGCATATTTTGCTCTAAAATTTTAAATTTGTCTTCTGAGACCAATTTGATACTAGTAAAAAAATTTAAAGCAATTTTAAAATTTTGACCTTATACAGTTGACGTGAAATGGCCCGTATACATATATATTTTTTATGCAATCTCTTTCGACCGATGTCAAAAGATTCTTCGGTTCTTCGCTTTGGCTCCTCTCACCATCCATCGTAAATCAATATTTTCCAAAAGGATTTTATCGTCTCATGAATTCGAACCATCAACATATACACACACACGCATAAATTTTTTTTTATTCCAGAGCCCAAATTCTGTCACATCGTGTACAATGTATGTGTGTGTGTGTATGTGTGTATGAAAGACTTGTGCAGCTACCAACTCAGATAACTGTTATGCCCATAACTTTTGATGTTATCAGCGAAAATTGATGATTAAAAAATATAAATGATCTTTTACCAATAATCACTAGTTTAAAACGTTATTAAAAAAAAGACTCTTAAACATTTAAAATGTTGATTAGCTACCAATTTTTTCGAGAATGTAGATTTTGAATGTATTCATTTAACGGCGGTCGCGCTATATTGACATCCCCTAACTTGTAATGAAAAACATTGAATAGCCGTTATACCAAGCGGTGAGAAGCGTAATTCGATTAGTTCATTTCATATCATCTTCTTTCTTCTTCTGCAGCTGCACTTCTACTCAATCTGCACTTTCAAGTTCAAAATTCATATAATCAAAACGTTAAGACAAACACATGTGCAATGTTCAACGGTGTTGGGAGCTTAGATCATATAACTCGCGCATAGTCAAACGAGATCGACTTGATTTATTATCAGCCCCAAATTATCACCCGATCATTGTTCCTCCCTACTTAATTGAAACTTTTATCTATAAATGTTGGTGATAAACCGCGTATATAAATGTGTGTGTGTATGTGTAGACTCATCCTTTTCTCTTTCGATGTATTTTACAGATGGATATTCAAGACATTTCGCACGGGTTTCCGTCGGGAGCTCGACCTGCACGATCTCTACTATCCACTGGAGGAACACTCAAGCCACAATGTGGGCGAGATGATGACAGACGAATGGCGCAGGGAAGAGACGAGATGCAAAGATGACGGGAAGGCCAGTAAGACGCCGAGTCTTATGAGGGTCCTGCTAAGGTGCTTTGGTAGGGATTTGTTCATGGCTGGGTTTGTACAAGTTATACTCGAGTTTTTAATAAGGTAAGTGCGCGTACCGGCGCGGGTGTAGATGCAGAAAAGCGAGAGCTGCGGAAGCGGATGAAACAACTGCGTGTACAATAGAGGTTCACGGGTTTGTTGTTGAGATAAGGTTTGTTGTATTGAGTCAATTTATAGAAAGAAAAAATATAAAATTTGAAAGTAATGAATTTTTTTTTTCTGTTAAAATACAAAACGATTTCGTTAATCATAAATTAATATATTTTTCCAAAATCTTGCGAAAACATTGATATTTGATTATAAATATATCACTTTTTACTTCGATAAAGCTCATTTATGAGTTATTCATGAAACTAGTCTTATAATTTACCGATTTAGAGTATTTACTTAGCTTTTATCTTCTGTCAAAAACAAAAAAAAAAAAAAAAAAAAACAAATGCTGATTGCGTAAAGTAAAAAATTTCAATTACAAAGTCATTTTGATTCCAACAAGAATTTTACAAGACAAGACTCGCGTTAATGTTTCGAGGAAAACCTAAACGCGAGAAACTTAATCAGGAAAGTTAAAGTTTGAAATTGACAAAAAATTGTCTATTAAGTTCTTTTCTTACTTTTCTAACATTGCAAAGCTTATAAAGCATAAAATGTTCGTCTCATCGACGTAACTTTTTCTTTTCTTTGTCTTAAAAATTGACAACTTGTTATCGATCGAATACATTATCACAAATATAGATCTTACATAATATGGAAGCCTTCCACATAAAATGATTTATTTAGTAGATGTAACTATTATCTGTTTTATTTATTTCGCATTATAGCAAGTACTCAAAATAATAAGAAAACAAATAATAGATCCCTCTTAAAATAAAAAACTAAATACTTTAGCGTCATACTCCAATTTTTCCACACTCCAATCTCGTCTCGTCTCTTGAATCTATGCCGTTTCTCCGCCGCTCAGCTCGCAATCGCTCGTTCTCGCACACTATACTCACGCAAAGATATATACATATATATATTTATAAAGAGAGTGAGTGAGAAAGAGAAATGAGAATCGCCCCCCCTCATATTCTTCGCAGATTATCTAGGCCGTACATTTTATTGCAATTGTTACACTACTCGAGCGACCGATCGGACACGGGCAAGATTGAGACGTACGGATGGGCTGCTGGCCTCGTAGCTGACGTCTTCATCGACTGCGTCGTCTTACACCTTTGTGTCCAGGGTCTCATGCATATGGGTATGAAGATTCGAATTGGTTGCTGCTCACTACTCTACAGGAAGATACTGAACTTACCAATCACCTTCACTGATAGCGAGACCAGCGTTGGACAGGTTGTGTGGCTTGGTTATATTACATTGAGATCATAAAAGGGTGCGGAGAGTAAGAGAAAGAGAGAGAGAGAGGAGATTGTGTAGGTGGGAGGATATTTTTAGACCAATGGAGAAGAAAATGAGGATTGTGATGGGTCATGAGATTTCGAAAAGCTGTTGTTGGGCTGGGATTACCGCGATGTCACGTAACATGGGATTTTTAAATAGATTGAAAATGGAAATCCAGATGATTTTTTTTTTCGATGGCATGTATATAGTGTAGTTTTGAAAACGAGTGATGAATATAAAGAAAACGAGAAATGGTTTACACAAAAAGATTATAATGCGATTTGCAGATGAAAATTTTCTTTTGATAGAGTAAAAAAAGGAAAATAATAGTACTTAAAATAGTTTATCCGAAAATTCGACTAAATAATGGCCCACTTTTTTTTTAACTTTGTCAAGGTTGTGCACTTAAAAACAAGAGATCTTGCAAAATAGTCTAAGAAAAATGATAGTTATCAGTCAAAACATTGAACTATATACAGAGAAAAGAACTCCTTGACAGACTAATAAATGCCGATTAGTATACAATGTACGCTATTGCAGTTATCCAATAATGAAATTTTCTTCAGTTATAAACAGTTAATCTGAGACTTATTTCAAGGTAAAAGCATTTAAAATATATTTTTGACGCTAATTGAATTTTAACGATAATATTTCTTGTCCTTGAAAGATTTATTTAAGAATATTAAATATAGCTATCACAAAATAGGAATGAATGGATACAATTTTCGTATCGGAAAAATTTCGTTATTACTTTTGCTATATTATTCATAATAGAATTATTATTATTGATGTGAAAAAATCAATTGTTTTTGCACTGTATGATAAAAATATTTAAAAATGGGGTCACTTTATTTCAACTATAATTTAGACGTGATATATCTTTTAATGTATGCAGTAGATGTTATCTCTACAAAATTTCCCGTAAGTTTTTGCAGCTTTTCGAAATTCGAATACACTAGTGTACAAGGTTTTACTCTCAAAAAAATAAAGCAATTAAAAATTCTCAATATCTGAGCATCTACGATTCTATTATAGTCATTGAAGGTCATGAACTTACGAAAGTAATGAAATTAGCTTTTAAAATTGATAAATAATTGAAATTAGTGTAAAAATTGTTAATTATATTAGTAATTCACTTAAATTAGTATCATAATTAGTAGTCACAAATTGGGAGCCCGGCGTCCCGTCCGGGAGCCTCGGGTTCGATTCCCGGTCGGGGGCACCTCTAACTTTTTTCCAGATGAAAAAATTGATCATGTACCTCTGTAAGATCGCGGTTCGGCAGTCGGCAAGCAGGAAAGGATAACCTGAGTTTGTTTTCCTCTTTAACATACGCAAGTTTGACTCCTCTGCCCGCTGTTCCTGGTGTGGGTTTTCACACACTACAGGAGACATGCGCAAGCGCGAACTCTGGGCGAATGCCGGAATAGTATTGGGGTATAAAGGAAGAAGGGTGTTAGGATCAAACGCATCCACGGTAAGGCGGTAGAGGCATTCCGTAAAAACCATGCAAGTGGTATACGAGTATTGAATATGAAATAAAAAAAAAAAAATAAATAAAAAATAAAATAGTAGTAACATATTTTAAATTATTGTTATCTTATCACTACTTTACAGATAAATAGTACAAGTATGTAGATAACTTTTTTGTATTAGCCGATGTTAGTGTATTTTTTTTTTTTTAACAAAGTAGTCTTATGATAAAACTATGTCATAAAACATAATAGATATTATATTGTCTATTTCAAGGATGCACTTAATAATTGAAAATGATATTTATAATCGTACTTTACGCTATAAGTGTGCAAAGTAAGTGATTATATATCTATACGTGCACTCGTAGTTATTTTTCTAAACAAAATGTGCAAAGTTCGATGGAAGAAAGATAGATTCGGCACTGAACCTGAAATTATTATAACAAAATAACAATAAAAATCATGATAAAATTAAAAAAGAAAATACTAAAAGTATTCAAGTTTTAAGTGGAATGTACGCTGTTTAATAACGTCGAAGCTTTTGCACATGGATTTCGTTTTTACTGCACAAATAAATTACTTTGCACGTGCGCCCGACCAGTGTGAAAATAGAGTAAATACTTTGTACATATTGTTTAGAAGAAATTTATCAAATTTTTATGAAGTTTATGAGGTTTCTCTATCTATTTATGAAGCGAGTGTGGAATATCAACTTCTATAATATGACCGAAATTTCGGCATTTTTCGTTTAAAAATTTTTGAAAGTTGTCATTGAAATTTCTATCCAAAATCTTGTAGAATGATTGATAATTATATTATGTAGAGTAAACGGGTATGGATAAGTCACTAATTATAGTAATAATTGAGTTATAACGAATTATTTCTGCCCAGCCGACACGATAGGTCGCATAATAGAGGTCGGTATTCTACATCACCTTAAGCTTTCTAAGTATCTTAGAACTGACCATAAATATGCCTAACCAAAACCTTGAAAATTGACGAATTCTATGTTAACGTTTTAGGTTTTAAATCTACTAAGCAATGACGTCAGTCATCTGGATCAAACGGTCCACTACCTTCACTACATTTGGATGGCTCCTCTACAAGCTGCCCTCGTCTTTTACTTCCTATACCATGAGGTTGGCCTTGCTGCCACTAGTGGCATCTTCCTCCAGCTCCTTTTCATACCGATACTCGGTAAGTACCCGCATGTCATGCTCATATACTCAGACACACGCACACGATGCACAGACGAAACTAAATGGTACCACGTGCGCTCTATCTAATCGCACTGCACACCACGTGCTATTTTGGTCCTCCTCTGTGCAGGTATATGCGTATATATTGTCTTTCTCCCTTGCCCATACACTTCTTCCCCCAAAAATATAAAAGTTAAAAAGCGGCGTGCCGATGTAATTAGAGAAATCGCAATGACGCGAGACTTTAGGACTTTTCGGAAGATTAACGAATCAACTGACTAGCAAATACACGGCGCGCACGGACGAGCGGCTGAGGCTGACCAACGAGATTATCAAGGGGATTAGAGCGATCAAAATGTACGCCTGGGAGAAGCCATTCTCCGCTCTTGTTGACTACGCACGCAGGTGATTTTGTTTTTTTCCACTGACATATTATTATTATTATTATTATTATTACAATGGGATAATCACTTTAAAGACAGTGAACCTGTTTGGAATAAAATTAGAGTGTGACAAGCTAAATAGTATGACGGATACGCATCACCGTATTTAGTGAGTTTTATAGTCAATAATTCATGAATTAATCCAACAAGTAATTTCAAATACTGGAAAATTTTAATAGAGTAGAGAATTTATGCAGATACTGAAAATTTCACAAAGTATTTTCTTTTTATAGAAAAGAAGTAGAAATTGTCAAGCTAGACTCTATAATGACAGATATGAGCTTAGCCTCAGAATTCTACATTCCCAGACTTTGTATTTTTGTAACTATATTGACCTACGTGATGCTTGGCAATTACGTCAACGCCGAAAAGGTCTACGTTGTCACTGCCTTATACGATGTGCTTCGAATGAGCATGTACACTTTATTCCCAATGTGTAAGTATTCTTAAAAATTCGTGTGCCATGTCTTGACTGAATTTTACAAAGAATCAATACCACAACCTAAAACGTATTTTCAGGTTTACACGTTGTAGCGAAAGCTTTGGTATCCGTAAAGCGACTACAAAAGTTTATGCTGATAGAAGAACTGCCAAATACACCCTCCATTTTGAACAATATTAAAAGCCCTGATCCTAACCTATCAACTACCGTTCAACCTGTAATTACATTGAAGAACTTAAACGCTCAATGGACGACACACACAAAGGTTCTGAAGGATATTAACCTCACTATTCAACCTGGTAGTCTCATCGCCGTGATCGGTCGGGTGGGTTCTGGCAAGTCGAGTCTTCTAAATGTCATCCTGGGTGAGCTGCCGAATTCAACTGGTGAAACCCATGTTCGTGGTAACGTTTCTTATGCCGCTCAGGAACCCTGGATTTTTGCTGCTAGTATCCGCCAGAATGTACTTTTTGGTGAATGGTATGATGAGGCGAAATACCAACAAGTAGTCGATATCTGCCAACTTAGGAGAGATTTATCGGGATTACCACAAGGTGACATGACGATAGTGGGAGAAAAGGGTATCAATCTGAGCGGTGGACAGTGCGCCAGGTTAAGCTTGGCCAGAGCTATTTATAGGGACGCGGATGTTTATTTGTTGGACGATCCACTCTCGGCGGTAGACGGTGTGGTTGGCAAAAGCATCTTTCAGGAGTGTATCAGGACGTACCTAAGGGAAAAGACTGTTATATTGGTGACTCACCAGTTTCAATACCTCGAAGAGGTAGAAAAGATTGTGGTAATGAGTGACGGTGCTATAGAAGCAACGGGGACTTTGTCGGAACTACAAGAAGCCGGAATGAATTTAGGCCAAGTAATGCAGAATACCAATGAGTTTGACGAGTTGAAGGATGTACAGAAAACTGATGATAACGATAATGCATCAGAAGACATGGTCGAACCGGAGGATGAGAAACTCGACGAGAAGGCAGTCGGTGGTAGTATATCTGCGAGGACTTACTTGTCTTACATTTTGGCTAGTCGAAACATGCCTCTAGTCATTTTTGTCGCTCTGGCTAGCATCTTATACCAGCTCGCCGCTAGCAGCGGTGACTACTTCCTCGCTTATTGGGTGAACGCAAGGGAAACTGCAACCACAACCACCCTCAACAATCAAACAACCTGCCTGGCACACGTGTGCACAGATCGCGAGTGGTACATCTACGTCTATGGTGGCATCACCTTTGCTACAATCGGCCTGTGTTTCCTTCAATCCTGGACTTTCTACGAAATGACAATGCGCATTGCTAACAATCTACACTTCAACATGTTCACCAGCGTCATCTTCGCGACGATGGATTTTTTCAGTACCAATCCCCTCGGTCGCATCATGAATAGGTATGACAATGAATGTATGTGTTTAAAACACGGCCCTGAACAATTGACCTCCATTAAAGATGATAATTTAAAATTTTTATTTAGGTTCTCGAAGGATATGACCATCGTGGATACGGAAGTCTCACGCGCTATGATCGACGTAATTCAGAACGCCATGCACATCCTTGCGGCCTTCATTGTCGTCACGAGCGTCAATCTTTGGTTACTCGTCCCGGGTGCCGTCGTCACCTTCTTCTTCTATCTCTGCTCGATGTTTTTCATTAAGACCAGTCGGAGTATCAAGCGGCTCGAGGCGATAAGTATGTTATTGTAAATATATTTTGTAACGAAAGTCAGATGCGTGAGAGAATGAAAATGTATCAAATGGACGGAAAACGTATGATAAATCTAAGAAATGTTAACACAAATTTTTTAACTATTTTTTTTTTAAATGGCAAGTAAGTGTTTGATAACGCACATAAAATTTCATAAAATGATGAAAAATGTGTAAAAAAATTTAAAGTTATTTTATAAAGTCACAAAAATATGCATTTTCATATACGTTTTCGTGTGATTGATTACACTTAAACACTCATTAATCTAGTCTCTACCAGTTTACAACTATACTGAATCGTAGAATAAAGTATAATTACATTTTCATTTTATACTCTGCCTTCAATCGTTAATTTCATTTCAGCAAGGTCACCAGTCTACAGCCACGTCAGCGACAGCCTCCGAGGCTTGACAACGATTCGGGCGTTACAAGCTCGCACGATCCTCGTCAACGAGTTTGACGAGCACCAGAATCTCCACTCATCTGCCTGGTTCATCTTTTTCTCAGGATCGCGTGCTTTAGGCTTGTACCTCGATCTCTTTTGTGCGCTCTTCCTTACCACCGTCCTTGTGGTACTAATGTGCTTAGATCATCACACGCTGGCTGGTGACATCGGTCTGGCAATAACCCAGTGCATGGTACTGATAAACACGCTACAGTGGGGAGTGAGGCAGTTCGCCGAGTTGGAGAACCAAATGACGTCGGTCGAGCGAGTCCTCGAGTACTCGAAATTATCGAGGGAGTGTTACGATCCACAGGTGGTAGAAGAGAAGAATGGTATTATCGATGGATCAGAGGTAAATACGTTGACCGGAGATAAGGGAGCTATGCGGATGCCAAAAGTTTGGCCAAGTGACGGCAGAATCGAGTTTAGAAACGTGTACTTGA
This sequence comes from Torymus texanus, assembly GCA_036873485.1. Classification (NCBI taxonomy): domain Eukaryota; kingdom Metazoa; phylum Arthropoda; class Insecta; order Hymenoptera; family Torymidae; genus Torymus; species Torymus texanus. The sequence goes on from JAYJLV010049432.1 coordinate 12,224, forward strand.
GATACGACAAGCAGGGGCGACCTCTATTAAGGAATTTGAGCTTCACGATTGGTGCTAGGGAGAAGATCGGTATCGTTGGGAGGACCGGTGCTGGAAAGTCATCCCTCATCAATTCGCTGTTTAGGTTGGCCTACATCGAGGGTGAAATTTTTATCGATGGAATGCCAACCAGCCAACTCGGGTTACATCAACTACGGTCCAAGGTAAATAATGAGAATCTTTTAGAGTTCTAGAATGTATGATAATTTGTGTGATGAAAAAAGAAATAAATATCTAAATAACATGTGTTTCACGCCCACCACGAAGATCAGCATAATCCCGCAGGAGCCGATTCTCTTCACGGGTAACCTGCGTAAGAATCTCGACCCCTTCTCCGAGTACTCGGACGTTGATCTCTGGCAGGCACTCGACGATGTCGGTTTGAAGCGCAACCTCGATCAGAATGTCGGCCTCGACGCTCACGTCGCTGAGGGAGGCTCCAATTTTAGCGTTGGTCAGCGGCAGCTACTCTGTCTGGCTCGTGCCATCGTCAGGAAGAATAAGATCCTAGTAATGGATGAAGCGACAGCAAATGTAGATCCACACACGGACGATCTCATTCAAAAGACCGTGAAAAGGAAATTTCAAGATTGCACAGTGCTCACCATTGCTCATAGGTTGCACACAGTTATCGACAGCGATAGGATACTCGTCATGGATTCCGGGTGTATGTCGGTGAGTTTTTTTTTGTGTTTTTCAAATGATTGTAGAGAGAATTTGATGAGAGAAACCAAGTTGTTTTGCTTGTTTTTTTTTTTTGTAGGAATTCGATCATCCATATATACTGTTGACGGAAAAGAAGGGCCTTTTGTTCGACATTGTGCAACAGTCTGGTACTGGAGCAGCGCAGCTTCTTCTGCAAATCGCACAATCGGTGAGTGATATGATTATTATGCTGATTGTTTACCTGTAAAATTGAGACTGATTATGTATTTTTGTTTCAGAGCTACGAAAAGAAATCGCAGAAAACATAAAAATAGCATTCCATGTTTGTTGTTTATAATAATTGAAGAATGGATGAAAGAAACGTTCTATGAAGTGTTATAACTATTTTATAAAAATTATACAGATTTATCGACTTCCAGAAGTACGCTTTTTCAAGAGTTTCTGATCTTGAAAAATGATTGTATGAAAAGAATGAATGGAAATATAAGTGAAAATCTAATTTTAATTACTGTTACGTGTTCAGATAATTATAAGAAAAATTATTTAGAATGAAACGAAAAATATTTACTACTAGGTATTTAAATAAGGTAGCGTCTCAATATTATCAAGACATATTTTGATGTTTAAGAAACATTTATTTAATGAAAATAATCTCATAACATTTTTAAAATTGTTTCAACTCGTTAAAACAGTCACTTTACATTTATACTCGTATCCTATATAAAAATATAGGAAAAACAGTTCAGAGTTCTCTAAAATAATTACAATTCCACCCAATGCAATTTCACAGTGCATATTTAAAATACTTTTATTCCATTAAACTATCGCAGATTCTAGTAACCACTGTCAAAAACGCAGTTGAAAAATTTAAAAATAATCGCGAGTGTTAAAAGATCATTTTTTCCGCTCATAATATCTGTAGATTGCTCTCTTTCATTATAATACTTATAAGAATCGACCATTCATACTCTCGCAAACTTCGGTCCACACAGGTTAACTTTTACCTATTTTTAAATCAAACCATAACTATTTTTTCATTCAATAAAAATTTCCACCTTCAATGATTGTTATAAAAAAGATTTAAAAACTTTAACATGTTTATTTTGTGATTGATTAGAATTTAAGAAAATATTTACGAATATTTCGTTTTCGAATTTATAAAAAAAAAAAACATTTTACATAATATTATCACAAACATTCAAAGATAATTCACAGTATTTTAGAAATGTTTCTATTTCAGTATACGAATGTGCAATTGTTTTCTTTTAATTGTTAAGTTTCTTGTCCAGACTTTTGATTATTATACGTACTTTTTCAGTAGAATTATAATGGTGATTATTGATGTGAGATCAATCATTTGTGATACATTAAATAAGCATAAAAGTTTTTGATAAAAGCGAATGATCTACTGAAAGTATGTAAACTGGTTCTACGTCTGTAAAAACTCAATTTGACCTGAAATTGAGTTTGTAATTTTAATATATTCCATCACTTATTATCAAACAGACATATAAAATAATTATTCTCCTTAGTCACTATACCTAAAGTACATTCTAATAAGTATCAACAAATACATTTCTAAATGTCCATACATGAATGATCTAATTATTGCTAGATTTGCAAAATTAATAATTTAAACACAAAATTCATGAAATACTGTAGAGATTCTTTTCTTTTTCACAAAATTCGTATTCAAAAATAATTTTGTTCATGAATCAAGTAATAACAATTTCTAAGAATGAACTAAAAACATAAGTATGAATATGTTAAACTATATATTCACTTTTAAATTCCTTGCTGTATAATTTGTAAATCATAAATATATTCTATTGTACATATAAATTATGTTTTGTTTATGGAGGCTCCAACTTAAGAAGATTTAGTGACACTTATGAAATACTATATAGTATAAAAATATTTAGTTCAACCAACAACTATTTAGTATAAATAGTTATTTTTCTCTTCATTCAAGTAATAAACGAAAAATGCAGATAAAAAACATGCATTTATAAGTCTTTCTCATAGCTTTAACTCACGCTCTTTAATTTAATTGAATGATTAAATAAAGGATCCGATAATGAAACACAAGTGTTCAAAACGTTCCCACTCGAAATTGAATATCAATAAATCGAAATATAAAATTTGCCTTAGGAATTCAATTTTTCACATTTTTTTAAGAATGTCATGACATTCATACGAATATGATGTAGCGTCAGTCTAGCTATGGGTACGTAACATTTAATTAACTTCCAAGTTATACTGCACTTAACAGTATCGTAAATTAAAAATCTGATGTTTCTTCGATTTGGCAATTAAATTGTTTCCGTATTTGTAAACATATGTACATATATGTATATAGAGGTACACATATATATTAAGTAAAATGAACTTTCAGTATCTTAATTAAGTCGTCCTCAAAAATGAGACATACAATAAAATTTGTATAATACGTCCGCAAAGTTAATAATTGAAAGTACACGGTAAAAAAGAAGAATAAAAGAAACACAGAAAATAAAACATTTCTGTGTTTCTTTATAACTTTCGTGGTTTTACGCCAGTTTTTTTTTCGCTCGATTCGCACTATAATGTAGAAAGAAAGCTATGCTGTCTCGTTTGATTGGATAAAGTCAAATAAACGGCAGTCTGTCCTGCGTATCGAGCTTGAAAATATGTTTCCGTCCTGGTAAGTAAAATGTTTCTTCATTTGTCGAGCTTGATGATGAAGGCCTCGCCCGGAGGAATGGTCAATTCCTTAAAGTAGATGTCTCGGTTGAGCTTATATTCCGGTCCTACAACTACGTGGCCCCCGTAGTAAATTGTCGATAGGTCCTTTGTTTGCGAGTGCACACCCAGGTTTGAAACGAACACGTAAGTATTTCTACGTGGGTACCATCGCTCAATCACGATCATCTCGTCGGTAGTGTACCTGTAGGATTGCAACCGATTATTTAAAGAATTGCAGAAACGTGAAAAATGATTTTATTTTTAGTACAATTTTTAAGTATGTATTTTTAAACCTGAAAAAAAAAAATAAAAAAGCCATAGTACGTTGTAATGCTTTGGAGTTCTGGATAATCTTAGACTAAAAATGTATTCCTTGCCAACATAAATCATTCTAAATTAAAAAAAACAAGCTTTGTCTGCTTTTGAATACTTTTTAAGAATAGTTTTCTGAAATAAATATTTTCACACCTCGAAATTTTTGTAAATTAAAACATATTTCTACATATAAAACTCCCAAGGCTTGAGTTAAATCTATGACCTGAAATTCTTTTCTAAGTACTACGGCCTGTGGCTACTTTTACCTATCATGTACTCCAAACTCATTTACCTGACATCACCATTAGCCGTGGACTCCGTATTCTTTACCACCGCCTTCACGTAAATCGGCATCGTCGCTGATCTCAGCTTTGACATCTTCGGTACCAGAGCCGTCGGGTTAGACGCAGTTGGCTTACTGGATGCCGGTATCCACGGGGCCACACCGGGCTTGGAGAAACCTCGCTGATCGCCACCATTCAGATTGTCCCAGTTCATGGGTACCAATTGATGAAGGTGAGAGGAATCCTTACTCTCCGAGTTCAACAGTCCGATCTGTGTTAAAAAGAACAGTTCTTTACGTTGGTCGACAATCAATTTGATAATTATATACTATTAAAGAACATCTTGTTTGCTGTATAGCTTTCTAAACTGAATATACGTGAAAATCCCTACATAAATTCATAAATTTTGTAATAAAAATATCTATTGTAATAAACGTATTTTGAAGATAAGATCACTAGCTTCGTTCAGTTGTTATCAACGCTAAAAATAACGCTTTACTACAGTTACGAAATAAAGCCTAATTATGTGCGAAATATGCCTATCTTATTTACAGCCGACGTTTAACTCAGAACAGGATTTCCTGTGTGAATTTGGCACAGATTCAACGCATGAGTTCATGCCAAAAATCTAAGCAATAATCACACAGTAATCCCTCACGACAATTGTACGTTAAGATAGAATGCCAGTTCTACCTCATCCCCGTAGAAGATACTCGGCGTTCCAGGCAACGTCATCCCTAGCATGGCAATTGCCACGCTTGCATTGGTCACCTTGAGAGTCGACGCCAGTCTGGGCCTGTCCACGCTGCCGGTGGACCAGTGCACCCACGGGTAACCCGCCTTTTGGAACAGCATTCCCTTCAGTACTCCCGATACTCTATCCTTAATATCCTTCGTACCATTCGACACACCTAGCGATACGTCCACTAGGTCCATCCTGTTTAGAATAGCATTCCTTGCATCCTCGGGTGCGTTCTGTAACGCTCTCTCACTGCATATGAGGATACGGTTGGGCCCAAGAATAGCTTTCCAGTACCTCAAAGCAGCGATGAAGGCGGATTCATTGGTGTAATGTTCCAGACCCTTGAGGTAAAAACCATCGACACCACGTTCGCGCCAGAACCTTATGATTTTGGTCACAACATTGTCGTCGAGAGGATTAGCAATGATATGAACATTATGTGGGGCGGCTTGAGCTGGTGCTGCTAGGAGTGCCTCTCTTGTTTCATGATGAGACGGGAGATTGGGTAGTGCGCTGTCTTCTTCTCGTTTGAGTCGATTACTCGAGGTATGGTTGGTGTGGTCTTCGTTGAAACTCTTGATGAAGGGGTAAAGTGGTATGTCAAGAACCAGAGTCATATTCTTCTTGTGAATTGCCGTCACCATATCGCTGAAATCCTGCAACGTACCTAGGGTAGGATCCACCTCGGTTAGGCTCAGAATGTCCATGTAGCGCTTTGGGTACTCCTTAGCAGGAAATACGGAATTCAATCGTATGCTCTTCACACCTAGGCTCTCCAGGTAATCAAGTCGGCTGCTGATACCGCGAAAATCACCAATACCATCGTCTTTGTAGGCATCCTGGAATGAGGCCGGGAATATCTCGTAGAATAGGCTACCTTGCCACCATTCTACCGGAGGATCGCACCTAATAATAAATTCATGAAATTACTATGGTATTCGGAATTCACGTTACTAAGAAAAAGTCGAACAGACGTACCTTTGTGGCATCGTAGCTATGATACCAATGGCAAGAGCGATGCAGCCAGCGAACAGGGACATCAGGGACCAGAAGCAAGTTTTTCGTATTATCGGCCAATTCCAGCTCATAAAACCATAATTTTTGGGCGGCTTTGGCACCATCAACTGTATCCCCGTGAGTGGTGGTATTCCACCATTGTCTTGGTTGCAAAACTGAAATGAGCCATTATACTTTTAATAACCAAACTTGACGCGCTCGCGCACGTGTAGTTGATGATCTCGTATACTTGTTTGTCTCGCGTCGCTTAATAATAGAAAATACCAAGCCGTGGTACATAATAATAATAATGACTTTGACACTTGGACTAATTTTTTTCGCGCCATTATGATTTATGCGCGAGTTTCATCAAGTATGTTTGCAAATTCGTGTCACGCTGTTATTTCTGTGCACACAATCGTTTGCTCATATGAGTATAATAATTATCGTACACACATAGTTCTCGGTATTTCACCCTTGTTTCATAAGTTTAAAACATACTTCAACGTTAAACTTTGGAACGACACGTGCTCTGTCTTTTTTTATTGGATTCTTTCTTGCGTCAGCGAGAGTTGGTGAAGAGCCACGCGAAATAAATCCTGAATGTGTGCGTGTGGTAACTCATGTATTAATGTCAATTTAGCGTATCCAATAACGTTTTTTCTCTCTCTTTCTCTCTTTTGCTTGTTCAGCAAACTATTATTGTGTGACGCGTGTCGACGTGCAAATGACACTTACAATTTTAACGAGACTGCCAAGCCTTGTTAAAACGGACATTAAACAATTATGAATATTTTTAACGTCAGTTGAGAGTTCGCGTATGTTCGTTCTTGTGTAAATTGTAATGCTGCTTTGTTTACCGCGAAAACGTTTGTTCAGTATAAGTGAAGCGTATAGATGCGAGATAATCTTGCTTAGCCAATTGTTACTTTGTCCGCGTTTTTTGGTTCATTTTTTTATAAACCGCGTATACACCAACGCAAAGTAATAATAAACACCACACGCCACACGAATCTATCGTCAAACTTTTTTTTCTCGATCTAAATATATTTTGTTTACATTTGTCCCCTATCACCCGGTTACTTATTATATAATCAGCCAGTACAACATACACACGTGAGTACATTTCGTATTAACCCTGCAGCCTTCAACCCACATATCCATAAATATTTAAAAATCTTATATCACCATATATAACAACTTAACTTTTAATTTAAAAAACCGCGCAATCATCATCATCATCATCTATCCGTTTTATGTGCAGCATCGACTGAAAATAAAATCGAGCCGATCGTCGGCCATGAGTTAAGACTGACAGGTATACCCGATTTACAAGGAAAGACGTAAATAAATTGTCGTTGGCAACTTGTCGCATTCCCTCAGGCTATACAACTTCGACGTATACAATACATACATTACACGATTGTAGATTATATACCGTCACATGTGTGTATATATATGCGTCTACGATCGATCGATCTTAAAGAGATGCGCGTGCTGCGATATGTGTACATATATATATACACTTACCAGCGCCTGAGCGTCCGGGGCCAAGTGAGTATACGCCGTGTTCAATTGGGTGAGCAGCTGCGTACAAACAGGCTCGTTTGTGTCGCTGCTACTGCCGCTGTTGCTGCTCGTTTCGACCATTGGATCACGCGAGCTTGGTTCTGTGAACATTCGATTAATTAAGTTTTGCGGTAGTTCAGCGTATAGTGTTGGGTTGGATTTTTGGAAAAAGGTTTAGACGTAATACGCGACTTAAATTTATAGGTGGATTTTGTTTTTGATAAAAAGTGCAGATTTTTACGTTAGAAAACGTGTATAATATATAAAAATGAACCGTAAAATGTATAAGGTCTGAAATAATAAGGAAGAATTGAAAAGAAATAAAACGAAGAAAGATAACTTTATTTTTTTATGCGTTTATTGTTTGTTTATTAAGAATTTCTTGGTATAATTGTAGTTGATTACACCCACCATTTTCGAAAAATTAAATTATAAATTTGATTTTTCTTAATATTCTTACTATAACGATTATATGATAATAAGAATGTCACATTTGGCTTTATTTCGCATCTCTGTGAACGAACAAATTGAAAAAATTTCGCTGTCTATATAAATCACGAGCGATAAGTTTTACACAAGCGTTTCACGACTTAACGTAACTGTGTTTTAACGACCTCAAGCAGAATATCATAATACACTATGAGCTCGAAATCTACGAAATTGAAACGCGAGGATATTTCTTTATTAATTCGAACAAGCTCGCCATTAAGTTCTATTAACCCGGTAAAAAAAGTTTAGCTAAAAAAAATAGCTGTAAGTAATAGGTGAAAAATATAACTGTAATGCATGGATT
>JAYJLV010049482.1:4323-20327 GCA_036873485.1 Torymus texanus
GAAACCTCAAAGAATAACTTAAATGAATATAAATATTGAGGAGAAAAACAAGTATTTAAATATCACACCATTTTTTTCTAAAAACGGTAGGCTTCAGATACCGGGAAACATGATAAAACCAATCATATAAGTATTGATGCAATTCGACTGATGGCACTTTGTAAACTAACTTTTGATATAGCTGGGAGTGTAAACTTTCAAAGTTGCTACAGTAATATAATTGATTAAAAATATTTAAAAACGTTATCTGTAGATATATATAGTAAAAGTTTAACAGAGTTCAATTTCATTTATTTTGTTACCTATTATATTACGAAAGTATAGTTTTCGGTTCATTCAATTTTGAAGAACAAAAGTTAAATAAATTCAATTTAGTTGAAACTGTTGTGGAAATTTGACATTTACATTCTCGCAAAGTGAATGAAAAATTTTATTGAATAAATATTGAATAATTAGTTTAACTACAGGTTAAAATGTTGCAACTCTGTTTCAATATTATTCTCTAATCACTGTTCAAAATTCATACTTGAAACCTCAATCAATCAATTTTTACAAATAAAGCAACATCAAGTTCTTTCATACCACAACGACGTCATTTATTACCCGAAAAATATGAAAGCCAAGCTTTGAAATAAAACGCCAATGACGTCCTTTATTCCCAATAATTGTAACTGCCACGTTCGTCCCTTTAAAACGACCCTCCCGCGACATCACGCGTCCCAGAAACTTTTGTGCAAGAGACGGGCGAGTTGCTCGCAATACGTAACATTTATCGCGTCGTAAAAGAGCCCACGCTACATTAGGCAAATATACAGGCCGATGGAGGAGTAGTTTTCTCTCTCTCTCTCTTTCTCTCTCTCTCTCTTCGCTGTGGCTGACAGAGTGGATCCATTAAAGCGCTAGCGCGACACACGATAAAAAGGAGGCCTTCGTTTCGCATATACGGGTAATCCGGGTGAGAGGGGAGGAAAGCGCTAGTTTTATTCTCTCTTTCTTGAAGTCTCTCGTATATGCGCGCGCGTGCGCGCGGACACATATAAGACATCACACTCGGAAACGCTCGCGCGAAAGATGAAGATGATAAGCGCTATGGGCGGAAATGGCGACGTTCCAAAGTTCACTGCGAGACCTTGCATGTACCCGCTGATAGTTCGCGCGCTCTGCTTTTTCTTCTTCCTGCTCTTTCTTTGGATAAAGAGGTTGCTGGGGATATATATAGACGTGCGTATACCCTTGTATTTTTTGATACTGGGGAGCAAGCGTGTGAGAGCAAATCTTGCCATATGCTTGAGACTTTATGGAATCTTTACATGAAACGAGTATTTTTCCAAGTAGAAGTAGTTTGCTGTCGATAAAAAAAGTGAAAAGTAAGATATTTTAATGTACTTTGGACGTCTTGTTAAAAGATTAAATTTTTTATAGTAAAAAAATTAAGAAGTGTAAGATATTCATAATTTTCAGTCTGGGATATTTTTATAAAATTTTGAAATACAGTGTAACCCTTTTATATATTTTCTATTATCAGTATAAGTGTATAAGAGACACAACCATGTGGTGCACGAAACTTTACAAAAGAAGACTACGTCAAATTTTCTGAATATCTAGTCAATAACTTATCTATTCAGGAAGTTTGCATTTACATCTTCACGAAATTTAAAATCCGATTCGTAAATCCCTTCGTTTGGCTCAGAAAAATATCTTTCTCTTCTTTTTGGAATTGGGCGCAGTTTCCATGCGAGATTCTGTTCGAAACATTTTATGCTTAAATTTCTGCATAAGTTTTCGAGGTGCGCAGGTCTCGCATAGAAACTACGCGAGAAGTACATGAGAAAAGGAGAAGAAGAAGGTAAAGCGACATAAACTGGGAGAAAGAAAACAAGAAAGCAAAGAAAAGTGTTGAGAAATTTTCTAAGAGATTTACTATAGTATTAAGTTAAAACTTCTGAAGGTCTTTTTATGTTGCATTTACATTCGGCAAGCAAGAACTTTTTTAAGTGCTACAATAACAAATGAAAATTGTAGTTACAGAGTCATATACGTTTATAGGTCTCCTTTCAAAGTTAAGAGCTTAGAATGTCGTTTCCTAAATTATGAGCCAGCGGTGAAATGAGTTAAGTTGATTTAGTTAAAAACTATCAACTTTATTTTAATTAAAATTACATAATGCTTAGTATTTCTAAATCAGTATTTTAACTGCATAAGAGCTTTACTCTTTATTTATTTTATTTTTAACATTATTAAAATATTGTTTCTATCTTTTGTATATCAAATACTTAAACCGTAGCAATATTGTAGATCAAATCTTCGGAATACCGTACAATCTCGTGGGGGAAAAAATGCCGTGTGCCATAAACGTAAAAAGGAAAACACGATAAAAATTCCCGCTTAATCATAAATAAAGCCAGCGAAAACGCACGTCGAAACCAGTCACAGATTTTCCAGCGAAAAATCCGAACAACACATCGTACATAATTCGACTCGCGACGCGTTCTCTCCCCTAAACAGGCGAGACCCCAATTTCGGGTAGGAAAAATAACGCCCCCGTTTGAAAATTTGTCTTGTCGTGCGTGCCAGTGAGAACGCATACACACACACATATATATATATATATATATATATACGTACTTCTTACAAAATCGAAGGGAGATAGCCAACGAGCGAGAAACTCTCGCGGTTATAGTCGTAAATTTTGGGACGCGGCCTTGCGCCACTGCTGGAGGTCGCGAAAACATGTAAAAGTCTTGGACGAAAACGCCTTTCGCTACGATCGAAACGCGATATGATGCGTTCGGAAGTTGGAGTAGTGTTAGGTAGTGTGAGTGAGTTAATTGCAGGAAAAGGGAAGTGGGTTTGGTAATCATCGCATGAATGAAGTTGCGCGCGAGAGATAGGATGATGCAGGAACGCGTGTGCACTTGAAATTTAGCGCTACCTATAGATGTATAGCTCCACTCGCACGGTCGATGGATTTACAAGAGGGTGAGTATTAGGTTGGCGAGGATGAGAATTCTGTCGAGTTCTAGTGTCGGTATGGTTTAATGATTTGAAATCATTGATGCGATACTTATATACGAGGAGAAAAATTCGTTGACATTATTGATAAATTACTCTTGTAGGAAGTATTTTCTTCTTTGTTATCTCAGCTACCTAGCAGACAATAAAAAAAAATTCTTTGGACAAGTTTACAACTTTGTTTGTTTGATCTCTGAACTTATAAAATATTTTAATGCACAGAATCAAATTTCCCAAAAGTACTAGAAACTTTTAAGATTCATCAATAAATTTACTAGGATAATTGAGAGCATTTTACTGTCAAGATCGTGAATAAAAAACAAAAATACAATCACCTACCCTCTTTTATAAAACTTTTTTTTTATAAAAAATGTTGCTAAAATTCTTAAAATAGTTAAAATAACATATTAAACTTGTTTTTTTCGTTCTGAATTAATATAATGTTTCGAATTTAAATTGTTTGTCATTTTGGATATTGATTTATTGGTATTGCAAAATAAAACAGTAACTTTTCTGCAAAGGGATGCAGCAGGGGAAATGATCGAATGACTACCATTCATTTAAGTTTTATAATAATAACAAATAATAAATAGAACTTCTACAAAAATAATACTATACTTGTAAATTTGTTTAATTGTGTGTAGATTTTATTATGATCTTAAATATCTTTGATTTTGGTAAATGAATTTTTCATTTATAATAAAGTTGACAAAATAAACCAAAGAGCTTCTGTGTTGCATTCATTAATAAGAAAAAGAGTTCTCTTGGTAATTGAATTAAGGGTGTAAATTTTGCTCGTAGTGAATGTTAGTTACATAGTACTATACCTTTTAAGAAACGAGGCGGCTTCCGTTATAAATAATGTCTTTTAACACTTAACTTCGTTAAGAATTAATTTCGGTGTCTGGAAAATAACCGTAAGTACAAATGGCTAATATTCGGAAAATTCTAAAATAGAATCCACTGCTTTATAATTTTAAAGATTGTCTTATCCTTTATTTGTTCGTTATATTATTTATGCACTTTAATAGAAATGCTATTTAGTTCTTTGAGCTAAAACAATAGTTTTAGCTAAAAATATCTTATATTTCGCTTTGTTCATCCTTTAGGAAAAACGTCTGCTTCTGTTATATAAATTAACTTTTACATAATGTTAATAGTTAAACTGAAACTCGTTAGAAGTTCAAACGTTATTATACTACCAATATTATTCCTACAAAAGTATAACCACGTCCAGAACTCTACTAAATCACGCACACTAAAACATTTTTTTTAAGCAATAGTACCTAATTCAGAAAATCTTTTTCCTCTATTTCTTCCAAACAAATGATTAACTACACGACCATTACATCAGCTCCGCACTTGCATAATGAACTCTAGCGAAAACTTTTCGTAATATACCTCCCTAAAACTTTCCTTCCCCCAAAATTCACTCTGTCCACCAGCTCTTCCCACTAAACTGTTAACACATTTTTTCTGCGCCTCCACAGGCCGAGAAAGATTGACTGCCAGGCTGAACTTTTCCTGATACAGCCTCTGTCGAGGCACTAAACCACGATACGGACGCACGTAGCGCGTCGAGTTTTATGGAAAGTCGCGTGGACCTCGTAAAGAATCCATTTTGCCCGGCAATAAAGCACCGCGTACTCTCTTCCCTTTTCTCTTGGTCTTTTTATTCTTTTAATAACCCATCTGGATGGGTCACACACCACCGTTGTACCACAGCGTGTGCGGTGCACTTCCGAGCGAATTGACCTTTAGCGAGAGCTTCGAGGGCTTTATCGATGTTTTGACTGAACAGAGTAACAAGATTGTTGAGATGGACAATGGCGTTCTAGTCTATGATTCAAATGGGGAAGTCGTGTAGCTTATTTTGAAATTTATAAATTCAACCGTACTGCAATCAAACTTCAAAGGAAATTCAATCAAACTATTTTTTTGTGATAAAACATACTATTTTCAAATTGTTCTTAAAATATAGTAATAAACGTTAAACTATTTTTATTTTGTTTAAAATACTAGCTAGATTCAACGCGCTTCGCGCGTATTGGTTTTCATTATTTTATTTATTTATTTTTTTTTTTTTTGAGCTTATATGAGCACACGATCAATTTAGTTTAAATTTAAAAGTTTCTGTCAATTAGTTTGAATTAAACTATAATAACATAAATTTGATAAATATGATAATGAAATTTTTCTTATACTAATTATAATTATTCAGTTTTAAATATTTATAAACTCGAGAATTCAATCTTGAAAATTCAAACATGTTAGATTTTTGCGCCTATTCTGTATAGACCAATCTAATGAGTCTGCAACAACCAATCAAAACAGTCTTATTGTGATGACAGATTTTATCCATCACTTTTTTAAAAGAAGATTTTGCTACGACTTCAAAACTATTTAACATATGTGTTGCTATAATATTTATCATTAGATGCTATGATGTATGAGCTTTAATATAATATACTACGTGTCCAATTAAAAGTTTCTGTTTGCCCTCACTGTAATTACTATACTCAAGTCCTTACTACTGTAAGCAACAGTGCCATTATTACACGAGTAGTTCATATCTACATGACTACAATTGCAAATGGTAATGAGTTATTGCTCGAGATAATTAATTCAAGCAATCCGCACTTACATTTTCTGTAATATTTGACCTATTCAAGACATTAAATTAAAAATTCATTTATAAGTTCGGTTAGAATATATTTTTTGCTATGTAATAGATTTATCAATAATAACTTACAGTTGCTCTTCCATTTCAAATAAAAATATCAATACAATATTTTTGCAACTATCAATAAATAACTTAAAGTTCAAAACAGTTTAAAGAAATCACAAATATTTAATCAATTTGTTAGCAATACTCATTACAGAGATTCCAGTTTAATCCAGATCATGGAAGCATATATATACACTCCCAGTCTTGGTATTCAAATCTATTCTACGTCCTGTATAATCCAATCCTTCCTCGGAAGCAGAATTATCACCCACTGTAAGTGAATTCGAATCCCAGATTATCTTTCGGTACATAAGAAGCGCTGGCAAACTTTCATGCTATCGCTGAACTAGTCGAGTGAGGAAAAAAACAAAAAAAAAATTCGAGTGTCGGTAAAGCAGTTGCCAGCTAAGTCACGCCACCCACTCCCGCAAAAATCCTCTTACTACTCGTATCCATTTGATAAACTATCCGATAGCGTCGGCAGCCAAGTGGCTTTCTTCTTCTTCTTCTTCTTCGCACGGCGGAATTCCGGCCGTTCAGTCCGATTTTCTTTCATTAGGATTTTTCCTCTCTTGCTCTCTTGGCCACTTCCGATTTCCGCCGGAGGCCCGCGCCGGAAGAAATATGGTACGCAGCCAAGATAATTTTTCACTGCGAGCGAAGAAGAGTGAGAGAGTGAAACAGAAGAAGGAGTGAAAGCATTCGTAAATTGAAAACGATTGTAGCATTTAAAGGCTGTTTTTGAGCCTACCGACGCCGTGTTTTTCCCTGTCGACTGGTCTTTTGCTATCTATCACTCTGGCGTTGATTAATTACAGTCGCAGGTGCAAGGTTGAATGATAATTAGAAGTTTAAAAATTTTGAAGGTGACAATGAAATAAATATACAGGTACGTATTCAAATTAGTTTTACAATAAGTACATTCTCATTATAGTTTCGTTTAAAATACTAATCATTGAAACAAAAAATAAGTGAATTTATTTCTAATTTCAAGTAGAATTGAGGTTTTCTATTTTGTAGAAACATAGACATTGTTATTTACTTTATATTCGATGCGGTAACTTTCAAAGTATCAATATCCCTATTATAGTTTAGCATAGTATTTTATATTGCAGCTTAAATTTTTTATAGGTATAAAATGTTACTTTACAAATTCATCTTGATAATAGCTTCCTTTCAGTGTTTGAAATTTATTTTCCGTTTAAATCACTATTTTAAATCATTAATATAACTAACGTAGTACAATTGCTTATTACAATGAAAGTTGAAAAAGGTTTTCGTTGATATGTATAGTCTTAAATTTCAATTCTTACGTCAAGCTTAATTTATATCAAAAGTAAAGTGTTTTCGCTTTCAAAGGTAGTTTAATATATATCTACATATCTCGACTTCTAAAAGAAAATTTTCTTGGACAATAGAATTAAATTTCCTTTTTTTCTACGTTGACTCGATAAGTTTATCATTATAATCAAGAAATTATTTACATAAAAGTGCTTTTAGAATATAAATAGAGCTACATCTTAAAAAATATACACATATTTAATTTTTTAAATTAGCGATCATTTTGTTAAAAAGTATCTTTTTACTTACAGGCGAGTTATAAAGATAAGAAAATTGTATTACATCTTGGTTATTGAGAAGTGCATTTACATCAACAACGAATTTCCATTTACAAATACATTTTCTTTGTCTGATCATATGCGTATGTGTTCTACTTTAGATTCCTATGTAACAGTGTTACAGTACCTTTTACACATTCATCTCATGGAAATGATATTAGTTATGCAACGGTAAATGGAAACATCTATATAAATTGTAACTTAAATTGAGACTCGTAAAATACTAGTGCATACTAATGTTGTTACAACTATCCTAAATTCTCATGCATTTAAATTTTGCTGTTATCATCAGAAATATAATAAATTACAAGGTATATCTGCTGTGTATATGAAAGAGTCTTGTTTAGAGAACTATAAACAACGCAGATCTAAAACAAAGATTATTTAAGATGGATGTAGATCAAAATACGATTCTACCAAAAAAAATGGCATCATACATTGTCGAGAACGCAGAAAAAATGTAGGTCAAATTTTCACGTTGAAACATTTAAATCGTCTTAGGGTGAAGAAAAACGTATGCTACTAACATATGCGTCATTCGTCTTCTGTAAGAAAACATTTTTTCTACCTTCTCATGTTTATATCCTTTGGGTAATCTTCTCTTTTAAAAATTGCAGTAATATGTTAAGTACAATTTATCTTTAGGTTCAATATATATTTTTGACCTTAAGTCATACATTTTGTCCAGTATAATAAAATTAATGAGAGCTTTACATTAAAATGATAAACCCAAACACTATATTTGATAATATAATATTTCTTATGTTAAATATTTATTTATAAGTTATATTATCTTTGAGTATTAAATTTATTCGTATTATTTCTTTGTCAGCCGAAAAAATAATCGTCTTTTCTCTTCCGTAATAATACAAATCATCAATTTTTTCTTTAATTTCCCTATAATCTACGTCTTTTTTCTACCCCCACTGCACTCCCCCCAAAACCTTCACTTCCTCATCTTTTAGTACAACCCCTTCACCAATTCAATCTCCGACATTGCGCCATCAGCGCTGTGCCATCAGCAGAAGCTCTGGGGCGCGCGCACGCAATTGGGAATGAAAATACAGCTGAGACCCTCTGCGTCTCTCTCTCGCGCTCGCGCACTGGCGCGAACTTCGTCCGCGTGGGACTCTATTAACTCGCTTATCTGTACGTACGTAAATTTGGAACGCGTCGAGTGGCGGTGGCGACGGCGCCGAGAGGAGAGAGAGAGCGAGCGAGCTCAAGTGGTTATTGTGCCTTCCGTTCACGTGCACGTCCCGAGTGCAAGCACGGTCCACTCGCACTCTCGCGTCCATTACCTTCTAACCTCTGAGCACGCGTGATAAGTAATGGTTGAGAAATGGAATTTTTTGTTCCTTGAGATTTGCAGTATTTTTTTCTTTATTTCAGTTGGTATCGAGCATTGAACGGAATTCTAACCGAGAACCACTGATTTAGTGAATGGGAGGCGTAAGTTTTTTTAGTGAAAGTTATATATTACTGAATTTCAATCCAATACTAAAAAATATACTGTATGTATTCTTGCATCATAATTTTTAATTTGATAAGTAATACAATTTTTTTTAATGTAAATATTTCACTATCTCTCGTTTTTTTTAAAATTTATTCGTATATTTTGAATTACTGTTGTAACATTCTAAAGTAATTTTAAAAATGACTCGGAATCATAAGAAAATGATCTTATCCTAAAATTGAACTTTATTTACTTTATTTCAGCAGCACATACTTAATTGAAAGAGGTCAAACGTTAATCTGTATATTTGTCTAAATAAGCTTCAGCAAATAAGAAAATTTACTTAAAGTAAAACTAAGTAAAATGTTAGTGAGATAAATAAATGTTAAGGTGCCTGCAATAAAGTTAAAATTTCCGGTATTAACGAAATAAATCCTTATACTAGATGTTTCAATTTTTTTCAAAGTAGGAGAGACGAGTAATTAAGAAGTACTGCAAATGATACTGACGCGTAAAATGTACTATAATTACTTCACATACTATCTTAGAGTTTGATCTTCAGGTGTTTCAAGTTTTTAAGACACGAAAATATTTATGTTTAACCTAATTTCTTATAAAGTCTTCTGAAATATTTCATTGAAGAAAGTACAAGAAAGAAGTTATAATAATTAAAGGGAAATTTTATATTTGAATCTCGTTAATTGTATTAAATTGAAGCAGGAATTGTGACCACCTTTTTAATATTCAAATTAATACAATAACTACGATATATTCCACTCCTGAATCATAAATTGGTGTTTAAAATGTATGAGAATAGGTGGTCTGACACCCACAAGAATACTCCGTTTACATTGCATTTAAATATCTTCGTTATAAAGAACAATGGATGCTATTACAGCGTAAAAATTTCGAAACGAAGAAATCCAATTCTTTATTAACATTTAGCAAATATAAAATTGAATCTATAAATAAGAATTAAATCAATAGAGGAATTATAAAATATACAGCGGAATGTTCATGCAAAAAGGCGATTTGTTTTACTTGTAATGATCGAAGTCAATAGTACTTATTTGAAAAGTAGTAGCTTCGTAGCTAATATAATTGCAATCTCTTTGCGTTATGTAAATAGTTATAAGTATGTTTGAATTAGATTAATGTTATAAAATTTATTGGATGGAAGAAAAAGATTTTTTCGTAAATCTACTACGATAGTCTAGGAAACCTGGAATGACTCGGGTTTTGGAAAAAAGACCATAACAAGTAAGGTAAAAATTATAGCGAAATTCCCATAACTTTTACCAGACTATCAGGGTAATTTTTTCCAACTGCTTTAATTATAATTTTTTAGTAAAATTGTCTTATTATATGTAATCTTTTATGAATCTGATTTTAAAAATACCAATGAAATCTGAGAAGAGATGTAAGAAATCTTCTTCATATTTCGCTTGGATATTAGAAACGTACAGAAAATAAAATAAATATGGCTTAAAGCAAGGAAAAATTGCGTGCGGAAAAAAGAAGTAAAACATGAAAAGGAGAATATGGAAAGAGAAAAACCAAAAATAAAGAATTAAACACTGATAATGTACTCGTATATATACACAAATTATTTATCTTAAAAAAAATTGTTTATTATTAATTTTCTATAGATACTGGAATTTTTATAAATTTAATACCTGCTGAATATGAATTACCGTAAAGCTGTAGAAGGAATAAGTATAAGCTCTCTATTAGTGGGATGCTCGTTTTAAAAGAAGCACGAATAGCAGCTTCTCATAGGCTTCTTTTTTCTTCTATGGTTGCGCAACTATCGATTTCCATTTTCCGATGGAGCATATTTTATTATCAAAAATTATTTCTTCTGTAAAGACATGAATCCAAAGAATATTGATATTTATTATAAGTGAATCATTTGTTCTAATAGATTTGATATAACAGAGAACAATTTTTCCTCACTCTTGAGAAAAAGTAAATTGCAAATAAAGTGTATGATTATGGAAGCTGAGTAGAGGAAGTTCCTGGAAACTAGCAGTATGGGGATTAGAAGTATGGAGTTTCATCTCGTAAGATCCGATTACTAAATATAATGAGCCTAACGCAAAATTTTGTACGAATTTAATAGGCGGTTTTAGCTTATACAATTTAAAAAAGAAATATTAATTCAACTTTTACAAATTTAACGTGTTTTTCCTTTTTATTTATTAAATAAATAAATCTTTTCGAATTGTAAAAATTCTTTCACAATACATTTCTTACACTTTCTCGTCGAATTGAAACATTTAAAAGACGTGGCCATTGAATTATTTACAAAAATATTGATTTTACTTTCAAGAAAAGAATTTATTTCTGAATCACGACCGACAGTTGAGACGTCAAGAGCTATATCTTTTTACGATCTTAACTTAGTATGCATCTGGTTCATTTTCGCTATTCTAACGCGGTTCCGTGTTTGCTCACAAGCCGAATAGACAACGCCGAGGATTCTGCGGTATGTTATTCCAAGTGTTATCTTTGAGCACGACGCCCCGTTAATCCCTCAAAGCACGGAATTAATCCTTTGAAGCATAAATTTTATTTCAGTTGTATGCTGAGAATTTAATTAAAATTACACTTTTCGTTTGAAATGAAAAATACTACGAGTTTAAACAGTGATAATTGAAGTACATTGAAATGTATATGTTGAAATATTTACCATGCTATATTTGCGATTTTGTTTTACTTTTAATCTAATGAAGAAATAAATAAGATTAAATTTAATTGTCGTAGGAACTTCTTACTCTAATTTTTTTTATAGATATTACGAAATATGTTTTTAATTTGTAAAAATTTTGATCTTTTTTTCATAAAATATGGGGAAAAAAATCTACGACCAGAATGGATACGTATCACTCAAAAGAAATTCGATTATTCAAACAACAGATAATTAAAAATCCAGACATTCTGATATAAGAAAATTATAGAGGACATCGGTAACAGCATGCCATTGTAACATAATATGGTTGATTTTTTTACAAGCACGACACGTATCTCTAAAAATTTAAAAAATTCAAAGACTTAGTTCACAATACACCGACGTCTCCGTTATTTTAACTATCCAGGAATCTTGCTAGAATTTAATCAATGACAAAAACATTTGCCCCAATTATAACTACCAACAATGGACGAATTTCCAGCGGTGAATAAACATTAACCATGGTCACTGCCGGCGAAACAGCCACAGAAATTTTCGGTCGCAAATCAACATGGCAATTAACGAACCCCTCCAAACTCCGCAGTTATACCGTTCCGCAGCGTCGTTTATTTACCTAATCGGGTCAAGACGAAGCCAGCAGCAGCCGCTCACACAGACTCATGTGCACGCACACATTCCCGACATTATTTCTCTCCTAATGAATCCCACCAATCCTCAAAACCATCAGGGCTCGGCGAATTTCCATTATATTACGACAGCGAGCCTCATAATCGTATAGCTGAGAACTCGCCAAGAATTCGCTCGGAATGAATCAAACAGTCATTTCCCGAGGCAATAATTGTCCCCGCGCCCCTTACCTATATACTTTCTTCCATTATATCCTCGCCACCTTCGGTGTCCTGGTACATATAGGGGAAAGAGACGATCACTGGCTGCCGGATCCATTTGGCTGACGACACCACCGCACCTCGCGCGCGCACACACGCGTCACGCGCCGAAAATTTGAATGTCGGCCAATTGATAAGGGGTACGCCGGTGGGCATGAGGCGAGGTATTTTAGAGGACGACGACGACACGCGGGGCGTATAATTGATTATGCAGCCGCTCGCCGCTGCCAGAACGCCGTTTAGAGGCCTTTACACTGCCGAGCCGTTTAAGGCCGTGTTTACGGGCTTTTAATGGGTTCGTGGGGGGTGAGGAAGGAGAGAGGCCAGTGAATTTCGTCTCGTTTGCAGGTTTATGAATGCCTTTTCCTTTCTCTGAATATGGAAATAAGAGGCAATGCTTCGGGCTTTTACGCTGCCGGTCTGACTTTTTTTATCGTTTTTCACGCTCTTTACCGTTTGCTTTTTTTTATTTAGTTCCAGTGATAATGCACATTTTAAGTATATTTCCATTAAAAGGATTGGGACGATTTTAATAAAATTTATAAATTATGCGTTGTCCAAAATATATTTAAAATTATCATACACAATAATTTTTGGAAATTTTTTTTTTGAGAACTTGTAATTTTTTTGAAGTGATAACATCTTATGGGAAGGCGAACTGGCGAAAACGTCGCTACTTGGCCTAGGGACTGGCAAATAAGTCAGACCAAAAATTCAGTGCTCCCCACTCCTGCACCTATAGGTGGCTAGACGCTGCGCGTTTTTCCCTCACTCACAAAAATGGTTTCTTAGTCTTAGCAGACAAATCCACTTAAATATTATCTGCTTAATTTTAAATTACATTCATTAAATTTAAAAATACATCTGCTTCAATGCAAGTCCCAAACAGTTTACTATAAGGATAGAATCCGCTAAATTTGATCGCAAATACGATAACTATTAAAATTTTTCTGTTAATTAGAGATTTATAGACTATAAAAAATGCTATAAATAAACTATAATTATAAAAAATATTTTAATGAATTTTTTTTATATTAAACGACAATCCTGTTATTCAAAGAAGAAATCGTTTACGTTTATAGTAGAAATCTACTTAACTCTATGTTAAGAAGATTTTCCACTACTATTTAATGGATTCTTCTAACAGTTAGATTAAACTTTTGTGAGTGCTCTCTCTCTTTCGGTGTAGAGAGAGAGAGAGAGAGAGAGAGCGAGAGAGAGAGAGAGAGAGAGGGAGAAGAGAGAGAGAGAGAGAAGAAGAGAAAAGCTCTCGCTGTATTTGTTGCGTTGCGGGTGCAAGTTCAAACTCGCACACTTATAATCCATCTATAATCGCAGTGTTAATTCAATACGTTTGTTCAATGTTAAAGTCCGTTAGAATCGAAATGTATGTTATGATATCATATTAAATTACATTTACTATTATATTATTATTATATTATAGTATTATACTCACAATGAGAGTATCTTAGATCCAGATCATGGATTTTGATCAAATTTTAAGATATGTTTTTAGATGCCAAAATATGAAAACAGCTGCAATATTATACCCTAACACTTTGGTAAACTAAAGTTGCCGATATTTTTAGCAACATATTAAGGAAGTACTGATAAAAATATTCTGTTTTTTACGTTCATTATTGAGTCCAAAGAAGCGTGATATAAACTTGTAAAAAAAAGACAATAAACTACGAGCTTTCCGTTGCCTTTTTCAGAATTAAAAATCTCCATTTCTTTCAAAGTTATAGTAGTTTTAAGTTATAAGCAATAAAAATATATTAAATATTTTTTAATTCTAAAAAAGGCAACGGAAAACTCGCCCTCTGTAGTTTTATTTTCTTTTTTTTACAAGTTTACATCACGCTTTTTTTGACTGAATAATGAACATAAAAAATAGAATATTTTTATCAGTACTTCCTTAATATGTTGATAAAAATGCCGACAACTTTACTTTATCAAAGGGTTAGGGTCTATTATTGCAGCTATTTTCATATTTTGGCATCTAAAAACATATTTCAAATTTTGAACGAAACCTATTGTTCGGATCTGAGATACACTCCTTGTTAGTCTCCAAAACGCCGGCGAAATAAATCGACACACATGATGTACTTCTCTTGTTACAAATACATTATAATTTAATTTCTAACCTTTTTACAAATCATACCTTTATTCTGGTCATACTTTATAAATATACTTCAAATAGTTTCAACGTATATTATTACTTCAACTGATATTATTTGAAGTTATCACTTCTGCCGGGTGTCCCGAGACACACACGGTTTATTTAAAAAGTTGCAAATGATATTATATTATTGAATTGCTATACCTGTATTATCGTTCAGAAAGGTATAAGTTTAGTTTCGTTATTGTTAACTTTCCTTTCAGAAGTTTTAGAATTATAAAATACAATATTTTGCAAGTTGAAAATAGAAAAATCACTGAGAATATTTCATGTGTCGTTAGAAATGTGTAAGTGAAGTGAATGAATGAAAAGCATGTCAATATTGCGTGTGAGATATCGACCTCGAATGCACAATTTATGTAAGAACCTAAAAAAGCTTTGACCTCTCTGTCATTATGGATGCACATCTGGCCTGTACAAATGTTCGTGTTCCTATGCATGAGTGTCTGACTTGAACCTAAATATCAGCCATTTAATATTCATAGACATCCTGCTATATTATTATGAATATTCATTATTTTCCGCTTCTCCAGTGTAGTAACACGATTAATATCATGCTATACACTTCGGTTCAAACGTTACATTTCACATATCATATTACTATTTAACAGAATAATAATATTTATTCATATATTTTATTACTCTTTTGACTTTAATATTTTATAATAAATATGATAAAAATGATCTCTTGTAACTGCAAAAATTTTCTTACAAAGTAAATTCAAAAATATTTTTTGTAGTTTAATAATGTACTATAATAATATTCGGAGTATACACTTCAGGAAATTTCGAAGAAGCTTTCTAGCCGCAAACTAAGACATGCACGTCCTGTGTTGCAATATTTAACATGCAAATCTTTTAGTAGTAGAACTGTTTAACACTACCTTAATATTACAAACTTTTAAATTATAAATAAATTTAAGTAAAATCAGAATAATACTTTTTTTATTAAACTTGAATTTTCAATTTTTTAGTATATTAATCTTGACATTTATTTGGAAAATGTTAAAGAGTAGAAACTTAAATAACAAATGGCAAAACTCACCAAAAAATTCAAAATCTTCATTCAGAGAATGTTCTTATTCAAATTAAACTAATGTAGACGACATAACTTGCTAATACTGTGATGAACAATTATTTGTCATAATAAATTAGATAATATTAAAGTTAATTTTTAGATACATTGAACTTAAGAACGACCAATTTTTGTTTTTCACAGTAATTTAAATAAGATTGTATCAGAAGAAACTTCCTTATCGATAGGCTGTCGTAATTGATAAAAATTTTAAACTAAAACTTTCTAAATGAAAATACTAAACATACTACAAATACTGAACGTACTACAGGTAATTTGTTCGCGTCATTTTTACGGGTAAGGGTTTGGGACTCTTTAAAATTACATTTTTAGATCACGCGCCCTCGCACGCT
>JAYJLV010049512.1:17582-50283 GCA_036873485.1 Torymus texanus
ATCGGCAGGTCGACTTTTTCTTTTATGTAAGTTTTATTTTTCTGAATAAAATTTATGCGCATGGTATAATTGCAGAGTACGGGAGAGTAAAGACATACCATACAAGTGTATAAGTATTTGCGAAAGAAAGCCATTTTGATATCATAAGATTCAAATTACTATTTCTCGCATGACATTAATACTGCTATAAATTAAACATAAGAAAAAATTAATTGTTTTCTTAAACAATCTCGGTTTTTAAAGAACTCCTTTTAAAATGACATTTTTTTTCAATTTCAACCTTTACTTTCTCGAGTACGTGTATATGTATATATGATCGTTACGTACTCCGCAGGCAGTCCTTGCAAAATAATAATAGAAATAAACGTGCTCCGTATCTAACCATCATCAAGAAACAATAAGTACAATTCTACATACCTTCAGATCGAAAATCGAAACGAACCCACGTGGAACACAGGAATTATTGCCAGGGTCGTCTGCGGTAATTGTACGCATGCGCGCAATTCGTCATGCGCGCTCGTCCCACGCGCCGCATGAAAGTGGAACGAACACACTTGTATATATGTACGCGCGCGTGCAAATGATATATTGGAAATCAAGCGCATTACTTCCCGTAATTGACGTAATTATTGGTTATTGGACGTCTTCATCGGACGTCGTGCATTGAGATATTCCTTATTATTATTCAGCAGTCCTAGTCTGCTATTACGCGCGAAAGAGGCAAGAGAAAAGTTTGCCGATGAATACCGTACGATTAGGATGTTGAAAGATTACGTGCAATCGCTTCCTATTTGGAAATAATAATAATAATATATTTTTGAGACATGATGCGTTTTTTACAAGTTAAAATTGGTGATAGGTTTGAATAACTATTATTGACTTTATTGAGTTGAGCAACTAGTAATTTATTAACGAAAATAAACTGACAAGGGGAGCACCAAGAATGCGGGTCCTGGATTTCGCTGAAATTGCAGAAGACTATTCTTTATTACAAATAATGAGGTACGTGTCTCATGATTATTCTGAATGGGCCTTTTGTACCGAGATTCAAGTTATTTTATGTCCTAAATGAACTATTTTTTATTAAAATAGGGTTTCTTTCTTTAGTTATGCTTAACAAATATTGCAGTTAGGTTATAGATTGAAAAGTTTATGAATGGAGGAAAAAAATCTTTACTTTAAGCTTTGTTTCGTTTAAAAATGTCAATTTTTCAAAAAGTTAAAGGCTACAAAAAATATAGTAGAAGATTGCTTAAAATATCGCCAATTAAATGCTTTAAAGAAATGAGAAATTTTCAGTCATTTTCTTACTCTATTTTTGATAACCTATAACTTTTTAACAAATCAAAATCTTTTAATGAGATAAAACTTAAAGGTAAATTTTTTCTCCCTCCATTCTACACTTTTTAATCTATATAAATAACTGAAATAATTAAGCAACGAATAAAGAAAGAACCCCTATTTTAATTAAAAATAGTTTATTTGTGATATAAAACAGCTTAAATCTGGAGACAAAAGGCCCATTCAGAATAATCCTGAAACACGTGTCTCATTATTTGGCATAAAAAAGTATCTCCTGCAATTTCAGCTAAATTCAGGACCCACATCCTTGGTGTTCCCCTTGAGAGTATCCCATTATTTTGAAAAAGGGAACCTAGAATTCAATAATTACAACCGCAATATGAACAAATGAAGTTTAATCAATAGTATCAATGTTGCCCCAATGATAGAAACCGATTCTACTAACGATCCTTACCGATTCTTTTCATCTTACTCAATACGTCACTGCACAGACAAGAAAACCAACACAAAAAAAAACTATAATGCTCCGATTGCTTCAATCCATTCTTAACAACCCACTCCAGTGACGTCAACTCGAATCTCAACTTTACCACCTGCGACATTTCCCAGAGTCTGCGTGTTCTCGCCACCTCAGAAAAACTCCCAATCGTCACCCAGTACATCAATAATTGTACCGCCAATATCCCTCTCTCTCACTCTCTCTCTCTCTCTCTCTTTCTGGCAGCGCATGCCGCCGCGTCAACGACCGCTCGCGCGGAGAGATTAAGGAGCGATTGCACGTAATAATTCAGCCACTCGCGCGAGAGTCTGCGGCTATGCAGCGTATAGCTGCTTTCGTCAGCGTCGCGACGGCGCTTGCCTGTCATTCCTTCTGTTGTGAAATTTTTCCTCATGCGGGATTAATTTTCCCCTGAGCACGTGTGTGTCCACGTGCGCGCGTTTGCTTCCGTGATTTTTTTTTTGCGGATGCCAAGAGAGGTCGAGGACAGGTTTGGAGTGAAATTTTGTGAGGAAGAGATGGGATTGATTTTGGAAGGTTTCAGGCTGTAGTGGAGGTCAGATCAGTGGTTTGGTGGTTTGGTTTCGATTGTTTTTGGTCAATTTTTTTTTTTGACAGATAGAATATAAAAATAAAATATAGAATATATAGCTAATAATTATTGATTGTAAACACGTTCCATTTATAAACAGCATATAAAAAACATTCATCAATAAAATTTATGTACATACAAATCAATCGGACGTTTAATACAATGAAATAAAATCTATAAAATACATTATGAATTTGGTATAGTCAACTAGAAGATTTAGTAAATAAAAAATAGTTTTTAGAAAAGTCTCATCAAATTTTATATTAAATATAATTTAGTAATACAAATTTTTTATTATATTGGAATAATGCGTCATTAAAGATATTTCTTCAAATTAACAAAACTAAAGAAGATTTCAAATAATAACTAGAGAACCAATATGATTTTCGTTTAATTAAGAGAACTGAAGAAGGGTACACTTAACACATCAGAAAAATAATACGACTGTCGTATAGACATCACTAACACAGATAATTAAAAGTTAAATCATCACATCTCTTTACGTTGATTAAACCCATCAATTATCACTACTTACTCACAAAAAATAATTAGACAGCCGACTTTGTTACATCAGAATTTTTTTTTCGATCCCATAAAACCTTAATGACACGATTTACATAACAATCCAATTGCTCCAATAAAAATAATTTCTTCATTTTTCGGCACAATAAAACGCTTCTGGTCGTCGTCGACGCTGCCGCGGCAGCGTTACATTAAGATTACAAATCGCTCGTGACTCCAGCAATACGATTTCTAAAAGCCCGTTTCCTAGTGTGACGACATCCCGCGAGCACTGCTTTTTTCTCGCTCGGCGCGAGTTTCGAGAGCGGCGCGCACTGCAGTAGCTGCGCTCGAACACCGCAGCGCGCATTTCTAATTGTCCGCCGAATTGATCGACCGACGCGTCGTTGGCGATGAAGTGTGTTATGAAATGAGTGATTTAATAGCATAGGAGATTTCGTTTGTATGCAGATAGTGGATATATATGAAAGAGGGTTGGAGATTTCATGATTGATTTTGAATATGTGTTTGAAATATTATTGGTGCGTGACTAATTCCTCTCTTATTCTAAGATCAAAGCTATTTTAATTGATTTAATAAAGATCCAGTAACTTTGAACCTACATAATTTATGAAACACATTTAAGGTGTAATAATTTACATTTCTTATATTATAAGTTCACCGAAATATGAGAATGCTCACAACGAAATATTAATGGAATACTTCAAATATTTTATTCGCACTTTGACTGCAAAGTATTTTCTTATCTGTAAATGACTCTACACAGTATACTTTTATCCACCATTCGAAATATTTTCTAAATATCTCTAATAATTCAACGCAAACGTATTTCCATCATAAATAACTTACCAAAAATTATGCAAAAACCATGCCATTTCCCTCTAATTAAAAACTTAACGCGACAATTTTGCTCGCGTGTGCACGTGCGACATTTTATCAACTTTCGCCGCGCGTTTTGAAACCACTACTACGCGCGCGCATGTGCGTTATTTATCGCACCTTTTAAATCCTTATTACTTAAAACTGCCTAATTGAAAGCCCGTTTTTTCTATCCTACGATTTGATATAAACGTCTTTTGATATTCTGAATGACACACGCGTGCGTTAGATAAATGCGCGGCCGTTACTCTAATGACTGGTCACGCGACGTTTCCGTTCCGCGACAATTTCGCTGCGCGCTAATCTGCATGAATTAATGTTTTCTCACGCGCTTACCGCGTAAGAGTCATAACCGTATCGAATTTCACGTACACATACATTAAGCAGTTTGTCACCGCGATGCGTGTGTGTGTGTGTGTGTGTGTATCTATGTACACAGTATTTACGTATAATTGAAAATTACTCGCGCGCGAATCGTAATAAAGGGAGTATCACTGAGCACGACGAAAACAATGTCAATGTTACTTGATGCTCGTCGCAATCGCGAAGCGTTGCATTTTTGCGGTTTAAACGCGCAATTATTCATTTCAGTGTTGAATAATTAATGAGGCATTAGGAGAACGCGCAAAATAAAGTACGCGCGCGAAAGAGAGACACTCACGTACGACCGAGTAATTTGCATCGAATCAGATATGAAGTTTCTTTACTTTCGCTATATTAATGACGTGGTATTAATGGTTAACTCATATAATTAATTAAGTCTTGCAATCTTAAAAGGATGATTCAGCGATACGTTGGCACGCGTATGTATATATACGAGGTCAAAAAGGGAATAACGCAACGCGCATGTGCGCATTCCAGTGGCGAAGAAAAGACGTTAGTTGAGTTTCAAACTGCCTTACAATTTTGAAAAGTATGTAAATGCGCAGGCTTAAAAATTTTGAATTCTTTTGTTTCAATGTTGCCACTTGGCCTTGGACTGAAAATATTCATGATTCAGAGGTACCAGTTGAATGGGACATGCAATGTTTTTTATGTCGTATATGCCATTACCGTAGAAGAAAAAAAATGGCTCTCAATGGCTTTTCAATTCTTGAATAGCTATTCATTGGGTAGAAAAGTCTGAACTTTTATTTTGAATTCAATTTGCAGAATATCTATTGAAACCGACATATTAATCTTAAAAGTGGATGATAACATACATAAAACTCAACCTCGACTTTTTCACTAAAATAATCTACCTACAAATTTCCAATTAACTTCATCAATCTATTAACCACTTCAAAACCTCCATATATAATTTTAAAAAGTACGTGTATATGTATACAAAAAAAGCATAATTCCTTAACTGCACACATTTTCCTGTGTGGCAAGCATATATACACACGCATACGTGTGTGTATTCTCGCTCATGGGCGCACGTAACGCGCGTAATTAGTCGCGGCAATTAGGAAAAAATGAAGAATCCCGAGCGCAGGCCGGCAACTTTTAAAGCCGATGCGCCCCGGTTATTAAGCGAGCTCCTCAATTAGAAACTTACACGCGCGTGCACGCAAAATGCTCGCGAACCTGCACTTACTTTCCTACCGGGTTCTAATGTTTTCATTCCCACTGGCTCGTTGTTTTTTTTTCAATGAAAAACGAAGCGAGGAGTGAATTGTTGGTTTTGTTACGTTATAGAAGAGCACGATTCGAGTGTTTAGGTTGCGTGGGTGGAGTGGAAGTAGGATTTGTTGCGAGCGATGGGTATCTCGAGAGATTTCTCCTCTTGACAAAACTGTGTTATAATAGAGAAGATTGCAGTCAAAATATTGTCTGTCTAAAAAAATCATCTGAATAAGCAAATGAAAATTATAACTTTCAGTTAAAATCATGTTGAAAAATAAGTGTTTTTGTATATAGTGACACGTTTTAGCATATATTTTATTTTTATGCTTTGATTTTTCATGCTGACAGTCAACATGTATAATTTTTAAACTGAATATTGTACTTAAATCTTATTATATAAATAAACCAAAGTATTTGAATTATATGAAAGATAATTTCAAGTTATCTAAATAATTGGAACGATTTACTTAAACGCAGCAATAAATCACGCTCGCAATTTATTCAAATGATCGTACCGGTAACACCTCATACCTTTCTTTTTCTCAAAATAACTAAAGCACTCGAGGCTACTCCTTTTCAAATCGAATTTTGCATAAGCAATTAGCACTACACCGGTAGTCTCGCGACGTATATACAACTTCAAGTTCAAACAAACATTATAAATCCTCGATGTTGCGCCCACGCTTTTGCGTCGGCACGTCAATTACGCGAGCCTTGCGCGTTGATTATTCATCGGTGGGATAGGAAAGCACTCGTGGATCGCGAGCGAAGCGTAATAATTACTTGCGAAATTGAGCACTGAAGTGGAAGAAGAAGTGCGTCCGCTATTTGCTTAAGGAAGTGAGCGATCTAGACGATGGATCGTTTGAAATAGATGAAAAAGTCATATGAGAACGCGATTACGTTCGTTGGCATAATAGTTTTTTTTTCTTGATTGATATAGTGTTTTTATTCAATGCTTTTTTTTTGTTTTGTCCAAATCAACTGAGACCGTTTGTAATGCAAGTGGTAAAAAATGGTTCGGTTATGTAGGAGTATGTTTTTTTTCTACATGGTACTTTTATGAGTTGAAATATATTATTATAGATACGTGTGCATGATAACATTTTTTTTATAATTATACAATATAATTAATATAGATAAAGTATTACTTTTGATTTTTTCTTGTTATACATAACATATATTATTAATACTTATTCACAAATAAAATTGATTTGGCAATAATATTTTTTTATAACGCTCGGAATTTAGAGAAGTTTCAATACAATACTAAACACTATCTACCTTTCACAATAGGAGAATATTAGTTTATCGGAATTCACATTTAAGCTTATGATTACCTGTATGTCTATCCAACTCTTTAAACTTAATAGTATGATTTAAAACCAAGAAATTATATACAATTTACAGAATTATAGTTGTATTCAAGTACTATAGAGAAAGTTAATAAAAATAAATTTACTGCAGTCATTTAAAACATTCCATTTTTATGCATGCATTATTCTCAGCAGTAAAGTATATAACAAAAGAAATTATAATTAATTGTTTAAATCAAGTTTTACTTTAAATAAGCCTTTCAATTTTACTGATAAAGGCGAATATTTAAAGGAATCATGCATAGTTATAGGACATAAATTGAATTAGCTTCAGTAAAATTGGAAATACTGTAAAAATAGAATTTTTAAAACCTGGTTTCCAAATACCTGCCATAATTCTTGGACATTATTAATTCTCTCTTAGTAACGCGCACGTAACCAGTGCAACCATATACTCCATAGGATCTTCTTCGCATACATGCTCTCGCACTTGTGCTCTTGTCGCACGCACATTAGCGCACACGTGTACTTACCTATACCCAGTATTCCGCAACGAGCATATACACATATAGTCGCTCTCTTCTGATCCCCGTCGTATGTCTCTTGTTTCGCGGTGAAACCGAAAGGAATAGCCTTAAGTAACGCCTTAAGTAACCGGAATCGTGCGTGAGGAGTTGACGTGCGCGTGAGGGTTTTAGTAAACAGCTGGCACGGAAAATGTAATGCACGTAGGAGACTCTTTGTGTCGGACTTTTTTTTTTTAGGAATTTTTGAGGAACGAGAGTGGCAAGTGATGTAAAGATTGGGTAATATACTCGCGGTATGTCGCACGTGGCTGATGGAATCCTGATGCGCGAATCGAGTATATTTTGTCATTTGTGGCGCGAACAATGCGTCAATGAGATTTGGGTCAAGCTCTGTGTATCGGTATTAGCAAAAATGTTTTGTAACGTTGTGGTTCATGACAAATGCCTCGCGGTTACGAGGTTATCTATTTTTTTTTTAGTAACATTCTATTTTTATGTGTAAAGGACTGAAATGTTTACTGTACATTTCTCTGTCCAAGCATTCATTATTACTGAGTTTCCCACAACTTCGCCTACGCCAAGCCATAACTTAAAAACCTGCACAAATTAAGACCATTTCTAAGAAGCTGTTATTGTCAGCGGATCTAATACTCCGACACCCCCATTACACCTTATTAACAGCAGCAGACCGCGAGTAACTCACGACGCGCATTATAAAAATCAAATCCATTATTGCCACTACAACCACCACTAGCATTGACTATACAACAGAGAAAAAAATCCTTTCGCTTTATTACCTTCGCTTCTTTTTTTTGCATTCTTATATACACAGTAGTGCACTTTCTAACACCAAGCAATTTTCCACAAAGCCACCAAGTACACTAACTGCCACGCGCGATACCTATCCGATAAATATCTCGAACTCTCGTGTGCGGTAACTCGAGCAAAAGGTCACGGATGAATCATTCGCGCGAGGTCCATTCACACGGATTTAATATATATGCGATTGCTCGAGTTTTAATAATAATATTCCTTGGCTTTTTCCACTTGAATATATATGGTTTAATTATATGCGCGTAGGGTGCCGTCGAATTCGACGCGTATAATATAGATGTACATAAGTTCTAGCGGGAGGCGTATTTATCAGGCTATTATGCTTTTTTTCTACGACCTCTCAGCTGTGCGCGTTACACACCTT
Source organism: Torymus texanus (assembly GCA_036873485.1). Classification (NCBI taxonomy): domain Eukaryota; kingdom Metazoa; phylum Arthropoda; class Insecta; order Hymenoptera; family Torymidae; genus Torymus; species Torymus texanus. The sequence goes on from JAYJLV010049512.1 coordinate 26,026, forward strand.
TAATGACGGATTTACAATGACAGTATGGTGTAGGTACACAAACGCGCGCTCGTATGAACGGCTGTTACATAAATAAAGGCGTGTATATGTGTCTGGATGAAGCAAAAAAAAAAGAGAGCAGTAGCGGTATATAGTGAGCGTATCGAACGCTTCGAGTGGCGTTTTGAGTATTGCTTTGATTGTTTATGGATGACGCGGGCAAAAAAAGATTGAAGTTTATATTTATATCGATACGAGTGGCTGTATATGTCTATATAGGTGTGCGTATATAAGAAAATAGTTTGCTAATTATGACGTTGTTAGGATTTTTCTGTGACTGAAAAACTTTATCTCAAGAATTTTCCATAATTTATCTATTCTTGATGCATGCATTTTATTATTATATAGCAACGGCGCAACTATTTTTTTTTATCTGTAAAAGGTAGAAACTATAATGTTTACAGATATAGAGACGTTCTGGTTTAAGCAGAAAAATGTATGTTATACATTTTTATGTTGTTTTTATCGATGCCCCTAAAAGTAATAAAATCTGAATCATTTCGATAAAATGTATTTCCAAATGTAAACTGATTTTAGTTTTATTACGCGCAGACATATAACTTAATGTTATCTTATCTCCTCCCTGTAACGCATTATAAAATAGTGATAATTTATTGCTTGATATAATTTTAACTGCCTGCCATCATTGGCAATAACGTTATAGCTTCTACGATCGCCATTGCAACATAGGAAATACCTCTCATGATCTCTTTACCCTCTACAAAAATCAATTTATAATTTAATTTCGCAGTTTTTGCGATTGCACGCATATAAATGTTCAATATATCCCACTTCCCTCGTCTTCAAACTTATAAACGCGTAGGTACTTGTTTGTTTTGGTGAAAACATTACGCAAATTAACGACCGACATATAACGTTTCTCTAATTGTAAACACTCACTCGCGCGCGCGCGCGTGCACATATATATCGATTACGACTCTACGAGTCGCTGCTTCGGCGTAACGGCGGGCCCGTAAGTATGCAAATCTATCGAATATTCGCGTTTAAAGCCACTCGACAGTTGCCGTCACTTCTCGTATATACCGATCGTTTACGACCCCCGGCAGCTATACGTGTTTTTTTTTCTACCTTCTCCCTTCTCACTCGTTGCTTTATTATATATTTTCTTACTATCTCTCCCTCTCTCTCCCCGTCGGAACTGCATTTTTACGCATAAAATTTGGTTTTACGCGTTCGGTGTCGATAAAGTTTTGTTTTAATGAGCCTCTAATCGTTAAAGTGTATCGTTGCTCCTGCGCGCGAGTTTTATACTTTCTGAGCGCGTGCGCGAGCGCGAAGTTTCGCAATATCTATATACGCTCGTGCGCACGCCCAGAGGTTACAAAAGTTATTACCTAATACAAATATTATAAGAAAGGCCTTTTTACATTGTGATTCATTTTCGCTCATATAGTCTTTTTTTTCTCTCCTCTCTGTTCCAGGTAAGCGAGACTGTCTCCTCAGTAATATCGTACAATGAAGGCGGTACTGATGTATATACCGAATGGCGCAAGCCGCACCCGCGAGCGAAGCGATGAATTTATATATATATATATATATATATATATATATATATCGTACCGCGCAGATGACTGTTAATGGATTATGTGGTAGTAGAACGGCTGTCTTGTGTGAAATACGTCGCGATGAGTAAGTACAAGGAAAATTTGTTGTTTGTTCGTTATAAGAAAAGTTATAGGCGTGTGAAACTGCAGGTGTATAATCTAGCTCTTATGCGACAGAAGGTGTACATAAGGTTTGATGAGAACTTTTTTTCTAGTGATGTATTTTGCAATAATTTTGAGAGAAAAAAACGTCAGTTTAATTATGAAAATTATGTTTTTTTTTCATGTGGAAGATGAATCAAGTGATGAGATTATTTTTTGTTTTTAATTGAATCATATGATGACTATCTTATATCAAGCAAGGTTGCGTATTATTTGGAAAACTTATAATTATATATGTATATATTTCCCGGTGTGAAAATCTCTATTATTACGTATAGAAACAATTTAATTGAAGGAGTAGATAACATAACATAAATAAACGTTATTTTATTTAATATCAATAAAATTTGATACGGGGTAAATCATTATACCAATATAGTAGCAATCTTTATTTTAATTTACGCTAGTTTTATAACAAATCTAAAGTTACTCATTACAACTGTAATTATAGACTCATCAAATTTAACTAAATAAATAAGATTACGCAAGAGTAATTACGTTAGTTAACTGTACCGAATGAATCGTAAATAATATTCGTTAGGAATGACATCTATGACTAATTAAATACTGTTAAGATTCCATTCATCAACCACCGCTGCTATAGCGTCCTACGCAAATGCAAATAGCTCAACTTGAATAACGCATGTACAAAAATAAAACCGAAAATTATTTTATATACAACACTCCAATCCAAACGCCTGCTAACATACCTTCCCAAATTATGCGACTCTACTACTAATTACCACTCCAACATATATATACTTACTCAATAATCAAGAGCGCGCACCTAAGCTTTATACGACCCAACCCAGGTCACGATGCAACTCGCGCAATGCATCGCGCGACCGACTAATCCCCATGGCATTCTCCCAAACGACTGCGCGCACTAACCTCACATTACAATAACAAAAAGGCCGCGTCCTTTCATCCCGCGCGTCGCACTCTATATATACATACATTTCGCAAGAGCACAGCACAATAATATCAGACCTCCATTCTCACGTTTCCTTCGAACATACTTCCTACTATGTTGTCATATCAACTCATACGCGCGCACATTCGAAAAATAAAAAATAGATCCGTCAGAGAAATTCGCTATACGCGCGTATGTATACATTATTTCGTAATGTATATAAGTGGGTATAGGTGTATGCGCGTGCGCGATGCAGCGAGAATGCGCATGCGCAGTTATATGCGCGCGCATGAATTATGCATAGGCACGAGTGCGTGCCGGAATATATACGCGGTTTCAATTACTAAAAGAAAAAGAGGAGAAGGGAGAGACTATCATTGCAAACGGTGAGCTTATCGTAGTAAGAAGAGTTTACGTGAACGTGAGGGAAACAAGGAAGAGCTTATCGGAGGTGAGATTGCTTGTTTTTCGCGCTTGAGGAACTTGAAGGTGGGTTATGAAATGGGTGGGTGAAGGTGTTCGGGAAGAGTTTGTTACGAGGGATTCTTTTGATTTGTTGGTGATCATTAGATTGGTGTTGGTGCTATGCGTTTACGTATACACTGTGTGATTTACATACAGTGTGTATCAATCTTTTACGTGAAATTGATGATCATCCTAATTACGCGTTTACAAGGCAGTACATCGGCCGATTTTTGATAGCGTTATTAATCATTTTACGCTTTCGTAGTTTATAGGCAATCAATTAATAACTCCTAATGAAGATGTATACATAATAGTATGAATTATTAACCTGGCTCAACCACTAATATACTTAATTAACATTATTCTAACAATGCATCATCCAAAGCTGCCAGCCTTACTCGCCACATCCTTTAGTCAGGAAAACGATCCGGCTGACGATTCTCTTATATAACCGAGTAATGCGCTGTGTATCTTCCTATACCGTCCAACCTTTAACCGTTCGCCGCAATCTCTGAAAAACCGTCCGGCCATTAATCGGCATTTCACGATTCGCCGGAGATTTACAGCCTCCTTCGGCTAATTTTTCACAACGGAAAAGCCTGCTACATACTATCGTCCCATCTCCTAATTAGCGATTTATTGCTTCTGCATCATGCGCGCTACCTCCTTGAGTAACCGGTACGCGCGATTAATCCAGTTCCTCGAACGATAGCTTTGTTCTTGCGGCTTTCCAAAACGTCGACGACGACGACGATCGCTTATATTTTCGAGCATCAATAACGCTTTCTTCCGAGAGCAACCGAGAGAGTGAGAGAGAGAGAGAGAAAGTGCAGTGAAGACGAGCCAAGCAAGCAAGTGACTATCAATCTTATACCCATGTGTGTGTGTATATATATATGTATATGTATATATACGCACGCTTCCTCGAGTAATGGTGGGTCTCAGTACTTGCAGTACATGGCTAGTATGTATATATACGCGGCTAATCAGACTGTGACGCTCGCGCTACGGGGAAGGTGCAAATCGAGCGCAATTAGCTCCTTGTGTCGGGGATATGGATTGCGAGTTCGTGCGGCTACGTGCTTTTCTTTTTTCTTGCTTCTGCGAAGGGCGAAAGTGAATTTCTCCGTGTGGAGCTACAAGAGGTGTAATCGATAGTGAAATGAGTATAAGAAATATGGAGATATAGCGAGGGAGTTAGTAGAGTGAGACGAGCGTCATGTGCTGGTTGACGAAAATTTCACTAATGATATGCTCGTGACGTTTGACGTTTCGGAAATCAAGCGCAGGTGTACCGTGACATTGTACCATGGCACTACTTTCAATGACTTGGCAGGTTTTATTGTAATTTACGAAGATAATAATTTTTCACGTTCTAGTAGACATTTAGAATACACAGTATTAATGTGACACTTTTCTTCTTCCTTATTGTTAACTACAGAATGAGATGTCAAGGATTTGATGACATCATCTGCATGTGTAGAGCATGGATCCTATTTGAATTAATAATTGCCAATCGATTTTTTCACATATTCTTGATATGCACGTGTATAAACTGAGTAAACGCATTGTTTTAGTAAGTGATATTGGTTAAGGATTAAATAAATCTATCGATATCTATTCGCGCTTTCTCACAGCTGCAGAACACTTGGATTTAAGCCTCTTTACGAACGCATTAAAATAGAATACGCTGTTATGCATAATAATACATGCACAGGAAACGTTTATTCTTTTTATTCATCACACTCATAAACTAACTAATAATTGATGTATAAAAACAAGGTTTCACCGAAGCCCCCGCATTGTTCTATCCGCACATATACAGACATTTTATTGTGCATTCAACTGTTTCATGCATCCTTCGAACATTACATACCTTAATGCAAGCATTCATTATCATACAAACGAGCTTTCCAATCCGTCCAAAAAAGGAAAGAGAATGTATTGAAAAAAGAGAAATTTTGAATACACATTTCTCCATCGGCACCAGATAGTAGTTAGCAGAAAATTTAGATAAAATTCGATGTATATACTGACAGATCATTAATCTCGTCATAGATTTCCAATAGTGGTGACATTGTCTACTGCAGATTGCACAAGAATTGTCAAAGTAATATAAAGTTTCAATTAAACTTATTATTCTAATATGTAAAAATATATAGAATGAAAGGTTATAATATGCCAAGCTTGAAAAATTAAATACGAAAGAATTCACAATGCACATCATTCTACAGGTATGTGATATATTAACTTTAAACTGGCACTAGTACCGCTTGTAATTTCATTAATCTACCATGTACAAACTGTAATTTAGAAAGGTAGTTTTTCCAATCGTACCATCAAATTCCTAAATTACTCATTCTCTCGACTGTACATAGCTATCGCATCCACTTACCCAGCATTTACCTCAACCAACAATCACGCTAATACACAACAAAATCTCCTTCGTCTAATCCCAGCATCAACCTAACTACATCCTCGAACATCACAATAAATCCTCGACTTACAAAAGCAAACCGACGATCTCGAATTCCCGTGAAAACTCCCTCGGACTTTATATACCAGCGCGATAATCGCGCGCGTACCGATGCGTAACGCCAAGACGAGAGAGCTAGAAAGTGCGTTCGTCTCTTACTCGTAGTAACTATATACAGCAACAGCAGCAACGACGCGTGCCACGTACGAAGATCGCTTAACGAGCACATGTGTGTATATATGTGTAGTACGGACTGAAGACAGGGGGGGATTCCCCTGACTTGATTTATCGCGGCCAGGTACACGTTAACGGTGATGATTTATCGCGGGCAGTGCGCGGGTGTGTGCGCGAACGAGTTTTTGCAATGCAGCTGAGTTAATTAATACAGCGGTGGCGATCTCCTGCTGAATAATTTAATGATACGAGGATGGAGTATGAGCCGTGACTATTTAGTGCAAATTGAAATCATATTTAATCGTTTCGTCAAGTTGGATGTAGGGGAAATTATTTTTAGTATTTAACGAGGAATGTTTTATAGCCTGATAAAGAATTTAATGGATAATATATTCAAGTTGGATGTGCAAATAGGTAGTTTGAATATCTAACATTTTTGTTGAAACAATAGGAAAGTGTGCGGGTGGAAATGTAGCGTGCCGAAGTTTCTAATTGTTGAACCGAAAAAAGTATATGGATTGCCTAGAAACATTGTTGCGTGACGATGTTGTACACGTTTTTTTATCCTATTAATTTTTTTATAATTATATAAGTTACATACCAAACTGGATTGTAATAACGGCTAGACTTTCGTATGGCAAAAATCTATTCCAATGCACTGTGGAACTGCTCGAAATGGTTAAAAGTCTTCTTATGTGTCTGAGAAATTATGCGCAAATTATTTATTTGCAAAGCGAAACAAGAATAAACTTAAAATTGTTCTAACAACTACTCGTCAAATTACAGCTAATTCTAGTTTTCAAATATAATTCCTACTTCCTGCTTTTACATTCATATACTTGCAAATGTCCAAAGTTTCAACTACTTTTTACAATGAACTCTGCGCGATATTCGATTTCTTCGTGTGCAAAATCATGTATCCCTCGTAATATCCAATGGATTTTCGACTACATGTGAGAATAAAACAACGCTACCACACGACGATGCGGAAAAACTTGGAAATTTTTTTTTTACCGTGATACTCTTTCCGTCCGAATAATCCACGAGGCGGTTTCATATTACACGAGGCGAGCATTCACAGGGAATGCTTTTTACATGCACTTTCCCCCAATTAATTAGTCAGAGAAAAAAGAAGGCACATAAGAAAACGGATGATTACATGCGCGCACGCGCCCGCTCTTGAATAACCAATTTCCAATCCGTTTGCCGTAAAACACAAGATCGATTCGCATTTAACTATACCGATGTAGTAATTGAGAAATTTTCTATTCGTATTAAATTTTTCGCGTTTTTACGAATGTTTTTGGTACAAAAGGAAAGGATGTTGAACGTTACTAATAGATAAATTGCTTCCGGTCAACAATATATTGATCCCATTGTAGTGTATCCTTATACAGTAATAAAATAACTTCATCTCATACTATGTTTATAATGTCCTCCAAATTCTAAAACCAGAAATTCCAATACCCGCACCAAAACTCTGCACACGGCCGAGTTATCCTCTCTGATTCGCCTTGGCATGAATCCTTATCCGGGCATTTTTTGCTTCTCTAACTCCGTAGTATCGTTTAACGAGTTTTTTGCGCAAGATCCACACGCCATTATCCATCTCTACGAACTCACAGGGATGCGTTGTACGCGGATGATTTAGGTACGCGCGGTTCGTAAGTCAAGACCGTAATTGAATGTCGCGCGGTAAAAATCGAACGTAAGGGGAACGAGGCTATGCCTATGTGTATACTCACTTGACGACGCATGGAATTAGAATTTCTTTGGCAGCAGAGGCGTACTTATACTACGCCTGCGTAAATAAGAGGACGCACGCGTATACGTGTATGTGTTGTGTTGCTACATCGCGCATGGCGGTGTCGTTAATGACGGGAATAAATCTTACGATTTTTTATGGGGATGCGTGCAGTCCATGTTGTTGTTGTTCGGAGTGCAGGTGCTTCTTGTTAATTGGGTTATGCAGGAGGAGGTTATCGTTTTTAGTGAGTTTTGGTTGATTATGGTTATTTAATCTGAAGAAGTTTCTTTATTATTGTTCAACACATACGGTTTTTTTTTTTTTTTTTAGGTGAAAGTCGCTAAAGAGGTTAAGTGAGAACTGCCAAAAATGGCAAGACTCACATGAATTTTTTCTTGGATAAGAGTTATATTAAAAAATCGTAAAACGCATCACACATTTTTATGATGTTTCAAAAATTGGCTTCTTTAAAAAAAAAAAAACATTTTTTATGATTCATTTTTAATCATAATAAATCGTCAACGTCCTGTTCCTTAATTTTGATTCACCTCGAAAATTTACACAGAACAGAAAGAGTCGTATTAATTAAAAATCCGCCATAAATCACTTTTTGTCATAGAAAGTACGACGATAATGAAAACGGCAGTGTAAACAAACGTAAATCATCGACGCGCATACGTTTCTCACTTATCAGAAAGCGTCTATTTTAATTCCATGGCCCATTTACTCGCGAATAAGTCACCCACGACTATAGCAAACTTGAAAATGATGTTTATTCACGTCATTAATATTTACACCTATGTGAAAGCAACTCTATCACAGCTACACCATAAAAATTCATCTATCCGGCGACATTTTCCAGTTGAATGAAATGCCCATTACAAGCTACAGAGGCGCACGTCTTATCGGCGTTATTTATCGCGCTTATAACTCAATTTGCCACGCGAGTCGATTTCTGATTCCCAATATCGTGTAATCTTCGTGTGTGTGTACGCGCACGCGTGTGGCTCGGTACGGACTTATCAACTACGCTTGGAACCCGTATTTCTGGTTTATCAGAGACGCTAGTGTGAGTTGGGTAGGAGACCTTGCGCTCACGTGTGCACCTATTTAATGAGTATTGAGATCTATAGTAGAATCGTTGGTGAAGATGCGTGAGTAAGCTTGAATGATGGAAGAAATAAAATTGGTGTGATTGGATGCGATTGAGGTAGAAATGTATATGGGCGTTACTACTTTTACTTTGCATGGCTTAATTTGATTACTAGAATTAATGGGTACTAGGTATTTTGATATGTTTTCATTCAATTTATTACAGATATTTCGAGATTAAAACTATTTAATGAAATTAAATTCTCTAATTTTAAATCGACAATAGACAATTCGAAGAACACTAAAAGTTAGAAATAAAATTACACCATAAGTACCAAATAATTATTCCTATACGTAGTAAATGTTTAACATGGCATAATTTAGTTAATAGTGCACTAAATATCGCCTTCCTATATGCAAACATTTACAATGTAGACCTTACCTTTTTGGTACGTATAGGATCGACTTTACAATCGCGGTTGAAATAAATTAATTGACGCAGTAAAATATACGCCTTAGCTCACCATGTGAGCCACCTGTGACACATAAAAGTTTGCTATTGCCAATATAATAATTGCTGTCGCCTGGTAATTGCCGTAGTAACGCCATGTGTGCCGAAACAATGGGGACTTTCTAACCTTGATATTTGCATACAGTATGCGAAATATGAATTTAAAAAAAAAATGGTTCTCTTACTGCAAGAGAAAGCAGTTTTAGTGCAGTTAATACGGAATTAATGACTTTGCGCGTTGTAAATAGAAAGAATATAGGTTTTTTCAGTATAGCTGCGAAAGTAGTATGTAAAAATATCGTTGACTGCGTTACGCAGTTTTTTTCTTTCATTCTTTTCTCGAACGACGAACATAAATCATAAGCATGCTGCAGAATTGCAAATATAAAAAAATATCGTTTATCAATAACTAATGTTTAACCGTACATTCCAAAAATATCCTACTATACGTATTTTTTTTTGCTAGAATTCATATTAACTTTTATCCATATTAAATATTTTGTTCATATATAATACCACATAAGGATAGCCCGTTACAACTTCTACTTTCTATTTCGATAAACATGAATAAAGCACAACAGCAACACACACACACACACACACATACACACGACGGTGCACCGTAACTTCCTCCTAACAAAGTCATTCGCCCATAAACCATGCAATCCACTTACTACAAAACGAAGCGCCGCGCGCGTGCTCAAAGCTGCGTGGTGATCGTTAAAACCTCTCGCTTCCAACTCACGGATTGAGTTAACCACCACGATCCCTGAACTTGAAATCTCATCGCCGCAGGCGACTAATAAGGCGCGCGCAAGCTGTAATTATATCCAAAAGCGGCGCGCGGATGAATTGACGGCGCGAGAAATCGTACACGCGTGCGTTTGCAGCTTATAGACTTCCGAGGTGCTCACGTGTATATATATATATGTATAGGGTCTGCGACCTTTCGCTCGTTTGAGTGGTTTATAGAGGGATTCGAGTGGAGAAATCGCTGTTATGTTTTGTTACTATACGGGAAGGTAGTTTAGAGAATGCATGCGGTGAGTCTTGTATGTGTACAATGAATGCTGAGACGAGGAGGTAAGTTTTTGCGCGCATTAATTTCGGTGCGTGTAATTCCGTGTTACTTGTTATTTCTATTGGATTAGGTTTTTTTCGCAATGAATTGAATACTACATTAATAATAACATTATATAGTGTGCAATAATTCTTTCTTGAATCACGTGAAAATTCAGGCAAAGCGAAGGCATATATAAGAAAGGAAAAAAAACATTTCCCAGCCATAATTTGCGAAATATTATTACTAGCGCATGAAAACAGCCGAACAATAAATCAATGGAAGCCTTAAACAAACAAGTACACCGCCAGCAAGCCAAGCATAGAACTTATTTTTTCTGCATTTCAAAACCGTCCGCATTCCCTACACTTTTCAAGCTACTCGTGTTCCATTATATATACTTTTCTTTTTCCCGCGCCGCGTGTCAAACACTTGCGCACTTACACATACATACATACAGGTCTATCTCGTATCCTGGCGCAACGTATAAATCCCGGAGTCGTGGGTGATATGCTCTGTGCTATTCGTATCATGCTCGTGATTTTGCAAAGTGTCTGAGAGCTTGATTTTTTTCACCAACGTCGTATAAGTATCGCACTGTACGTAGACTGAACAATGATTGATTATGCGGCCGGTAGAGTGTGTACACATGCTTTTTAGATTTTTTCAAAGCGAAAGAGAGGAGATTTTATTTCAAGTGTATATGGTATATAAGTGGACACTTGAAGGTGTCAGTTTTTAAAAGCGTAGGTCGATAGATTTTTTTCGTTATTTATTGGAGCGATGGTCTGTGATTGCGATCTAACGTTTAAATTTATTTGCTCACATTCGAAAGAATGAGTTACGACTAATAGTTTGGTTTTGAAGTAAAATATATATTGTAATTTTCTGGTTTAATCGGTGACTCATCGTTTCGATTTTTTAATACGAGCGATCGAACTCGAGACAGAATTTATCGGAGGTAAACTTGTTTATTCATGAAACATATTACAAGATGTAGTTTTTTTATTAGATTATAAATAACAGCATGGAATTAAACGCGGGTACATTCATTTTATAAAATAACCGATGTAAACGTTAAAACTTCATCGAACTTCATACTTATAATATTACTCATATAATAAATGTAAAGCTTACTTCATAATCATAAACATTGCACGACTCCAATCACCTCAAATCATTAATATTATTACCATCGATTCCACTGAAAAATACTTTGAATCAAAGCAAAAACCCATTCTTACCGCGTGAATCACGTTCCGAAACGTTTCAACCGTTGCACAACTTTAACTCACACTATATATACCGATAGAAAAATTTATAGAGCAGCCGTCAAAGGGGTACGAAACAATGATTGATCATTGCAGATATTCACGCGGCGCGCGTTCGACCTGAAATTCACAGGTGAGCGAAAAAAATCCTATCGACCGTTAAGCAAGCGCGAAAGTGGGCGTACGTCGTATGGAATATTCGGTAATTCACCATACATACCAGGGGGGCTCAAAACAAATAACGCGATGAGTGATTAATTGAAAGTCCTCGAACATAGGTGTACACACAAGTATTGCGTGCTTTATTCGATTTTTCGCGGCACGATAGGAGAACTGGTTTTTCGTGCACAATAAATTTTGATAAATATTCGTTGTTTTTTTTGTCGCGCCGGTGGAAAAGTGGAGAAAATTCATTGAAGCGATTTCTCTTTCTAATTACAATGATTTACACGGGCTTGATTAAATAAAAGAAGTCGTTAATTGAAGTATGCGAGTGCGTATATAGAGGGGAAATATCAATTTGGATCAAAGCGTAAATAGTATACGCGACGATATATAGTTTGTGAATGCAGCTACAGCAGAAGCAGGTTGAAACGAGATTTTATCACAAAGCATATATACTTTGCAAATTAGTTACTTCATTCAACTTATGCTCGACATTTCAGAAATTTCGTCGCTGGATAATGTCTTTTGCATGAAAAGGTGTGAAAGTCGAATTATGTCGATCAGCTCGATGCTATTTATAAATTTCATTTAGAGTGTATAGCTGGCTCTAATTAGGAAAGTGTTTCCTTCTTTCCCTAAGTGCAGCCATAATTTATTGTGCAAATTCTAAATTAAATTATGACCAACGGAAATTACGAATAGCTGCATGCATTTTCAATTTTCTTTTTACCAATTTACTTAACCACCTCGAGCATATTACAATCTCCACATTTATGGTATAATGACGAACTAAACATCCGCAATTACGTTGTCACCTAAAGCCGCGACCTCACTTCGCTCGCTCCTCACGTATATACCTCGACATTCCACGACGATTCACCTCGCGAGTTTAGCCAGGTCGAGTTGTCGCGCCGCATCCGCGTGCTTGCAGGGTGAAACACACCGGTGGTTCTTTTAAAATTCTTCGCTAAATTAGATCGAAGGCACGCAAACGATGTGTCGCGATTTTTACGAGTTCGCGCAGTCACGCTGCGCGTGTAAATTGGTATAGCCCGAGTTCGAGCGAGTGAAATGTGGATTGACAGCGAAGTCGCGGTTATGTGATCGCGCGTTTCCACGTAGTAGTTTTTCAATTTTTTGAAGATCGATCGTGGATTGATGTCGCTGCGAGGAGTCCAAGTAATTATAAGAAACTTGGTTACATTAAGCAGGTACAGGTGTAGAGATTTAATTTATGAGCTTAACGATCTAAAACATGATAATAAGGGTCATCGACACGTGTAAACACATCTAAATATCGAGGTTTACTCATTTTGGAATGCCAAATACGAATAAATAGAAATCCATTGTCGCTTCCATTTTCCTCCGCGATCCTTCACTCACCTTCACACTGCTTTACCGACCAATGATCCCGATATACCTCCAATAAACCCCAACACCATGTAAAATTAAAAAGCAATCCTTCTCGCGACACGTCGCTTTATAACAGCACCAAGCATTCTTACCACTTATACTGCCCATCGAACTCGTTCTATCGCGCCTCGCGAGCTTATGTCAACGCGCGGCCTTTCACGGCATCGTGCACAGCCGTCGTAGCGAAAATGGAAAAACCAGGAGACGTTCCATCACCTCACTCTTGGTTTCTTTTTTTTTTATCATCGTGGTTGGACATCTAAGGAGCTTACAACGATTTGTAGCTATAACTAACTCCCCCACCAGTAGGATAATGAGGTGGTAGTTTGCCTTTTTCAAAAACTTGGCTTGTCAGCGGTGGGTTAGTAAGGAGGAAAGGTGATTGGGTTCGAAGGCTTTTTTTTTGGTTAGTGTCGGGTTCGATGACAGTTTGATCGATCGATCGATCGTTCAACTCGCGTGTGTACTTTTGGTTTAATAAGGTCTATAAGAGTAGGCGTTAAGTGATGTAAATATATCAGTAAATATATTCACATCAAGCTAATTATAAGACTACATGGAATAAAATATTTTCCTGTACTACATTATTATGAATTTAACAACATTTTCACGTGACTTTTGCCATTAATACCTTGCGCACTTACTCGGACAATTAAAATCCTTGTTTCTCAATACCCCAAGCAGTTTTCGTAACTGCACATATCATCCTCCGGCAAAAATAGGCAAACAATTATGAAAGATTAACCATAATAGGCTCACGTTCAAACAATTACGCTTCTCTCATACCATCATACACACGCGGTGCGCTCCTCACGTGCTCGCAGCTCATTCTCAATTTTTTTTTCTCTTTAATTACGAAACTACACCGCGTGTAACCCATACTACGTTTATAATGTAAACATAAGTGTAATACACGTATATATATACGGGTGGCTGTCCTCAAATTTTGCGCAACGATGAGTCTCTACGCGAGATTGACACTCTCATCTTGAAGTGCCTCTGCTCGTTTACAATACGCATGTCCGTCAAATTACAACACCTGCCGGCCGATACCCAATCGATCGACAAAAAAGAGCCCGCCACGATCAATTTGTCGACGGGCGCTTTCGAAACGGTCGATCGAGATTCGCATGAGGTACGTTGGTGTGTGTGTATAGAGATGGATGAGTCGTTGAGAAAGTTAGCGGTGAGCGTGCGAATATAAAGTTTGTTTGTTTTAGGAACGAGGAGATTTCATGTAGGTGGTTTTGGAAGTAGCAATGCGAAAGATCAAAGTTGTTGTAGTTTATATATAAATTTTATTTTCGATGAAAGGGTAATGGGAATTGTGAATTTATAAAGGACCCATTAAAGATGTTATAGTTTAAAATATGTTTTAAAAACGGTGTAAAAAATAAAGTGCTTCTGTTGAAAGAATCAAAAGTATTCATTTCTCTTTCGTCCAATTTACAGAGGCATAAAAATTTAACGAAAACTGATGTGGTATCTTGACTTTTACACTACCATTTAAAAATCCGAAAAGTGTAAGTCTTAAAATCGTGTCGAGGCATAAAATGTGAAAACAGTGTAGCGATAACGTAACATGCGAATTTTATCTCTTGATGAACGTGATAAATTCATTTACCGTAAACATAACTGATAAGACTGTTTCGTTACTCTTATAAAATGCACGATCCAAAAAAGCGACATTTTTCACTCGAGCTGTACTCGAAAAAAAAACTCTTGTTATTAACGGAACGTCACAAAAACCTCAACATTAATTAAAATCAGATATCACGTGCTTAAAACCCCATAAGTTTGAACACCGTCACCTTTCCTTTCCCGTCGTTTCCTTCCGCATGCATAAATATCCGAAACCTTCAGCAAAACAACGATAAAAATAACTCAGCGACGATGAGTATGAGCTGCACGTCAAAAACTTCCATTGACGTATATACACTATACCACCATGGACTTTCTCTGGCTAAAAATTACGACGAAAAGAAAAAAAAAAACCTGATAAGAAAAGCGCCGCGTCTAAGTTTTCGTAAACACACAGACGTGCGAGGCTCTTGTTATTTACCAAGACCGAGCGAACGCGCGGAGAAAGTATCGGCTTTCGATTGATAAAGGCACGCGCGCGCGCGAACGGCTCATTACGCGCGATTGAAGATACACCGAAGCTTTTATTTCCTTTAACGAGCTTTCCTTTCCGCTTTCGCGCGAGGGGACGTCTCACTTTTTCTCTCCAAGGAGAGTTTTGAATTCCTTTTTTTTATTTCACTCTGTAACTAAACAGCAGCTATTGATAAGTATGTATCATATGCAGTTGACATTGTGAAAAGCGCGGCACGATAGGAAAGTTTCTTCCGATCCGGCTATTTTCCGCGCGCTCATGCTAATGTATATGGCTTTGCGCGTAATTAGAAATCGGCATGCGTTGAGAGGCATTCGGCACCGTTTACAGTTCATTAAGCGTTAGGCAAAAAGTGCGCAGTATTTTCATTAACGAACGCTCGCGTTCTGAGCAGCGAACGGTTACAAGATAATTTGTTAGAGGTTGACAAGTTCGGAAAATACAAATTGAAGGCGCACGCGCGAATCCATAAATTTTGTTATTTGTAAAAAAACGGTAAATGTTTTAGCTGTTAAGTTACTTAAAAGCATAAGTTATGGTGTACAATCAGATCGGATACTTCGCTAAAGTCGTGGTTTGAAATTTTTTCTTATATAGCTATGTGGAAAAATAGCGAGTGAAAGCAGTTCTGAAAGTTACTTTAACCGATATTTAGAATGCCTATTTTTGAAAAGGTATAGATTTTCAGCGAGGAATCGCACTTTGGCCTTTGACACTACGATAGCTTTAATGTACATAAAGTGTTGAGAAGAAGGATAAAGTTTATGTATACGGGTATATCGGTTGACATTATTTATGTCAGACTTTCTTGCCAAGACTTTCACATTAATTTAACGACATACTTGTACATTGACATTAACATTTTTCTCTCATCAAATTTTCATTTCCAAAAAGTTAAAGAAAGCGTATATACTTTTTGTTTTTCTATACGCACTCACATCTAGTTTAATAAAATACTTACCGACATTTAATAATTCCAAATTAGCCACTAAAAACCATCGACGGTAGTCATTCCAAAGTACTTCACTACATACTCTATTTTTTCCTAATATCCACTACAAACTTGTTGAACAAGCTATAAACTTTGTAAACACCACAATCTACAACAACATCACTTTGAGAGCCATTCACCCGATCACCCGTCAATCTCCTCAGCGCATTTTCCCTCACGCACGTCTCTTCCGCACGCGCGCTTTCTTTTCCTCTCATGGTTCATCTCTTACGCGCGTATATATACACATTGAGAAACTGCCGTCCGGCGTTCCGTGGTGCGAGCACACGCATCGAACTCTCCTTGCATATATACTCGCACTGTATATCACTTGCGAGAGTGCGAGAGACAAATTGCTAGTCGCCTATTGTTTGCCCGAGCGATTCTTATGTACGAGAAAGAGAGGAACGAAGAAAGAGTAGTTGCAGGTTAAGGGATATTAATGAGCAAGACGCGAGCTTTTGGATTTCGCGCGTATCGAATGACTCGGGTGGGTTGCGCCATTATCGTTGGGAGGGAAAAAGTTACGGTTATGGTATGTGGCTGTGTAAAAAGGAGGTTGAGCGATTGTTGCTGGAAGATTTTTATTGTTAAGGTTAATGGGGATAGTGTGAAAAAGAAAGTTTAGTAGTGATGGCCGTGTATAGGTATAATAATGGTGTTGATATATAAAGATATACAGGCTAGTAAGGAAATGGACTTCCAAGCTCTATATATATATATAAATGTTGTTATATATGAAATTCAATTATAAACAGAACCGCACCAACAGCTATTTAAATATTTATCTTTATGATTGATGAGCAAATTTTCTATTATCTAAAAATAGTAGTTTATTTTGGATCACTTATTTACTCGATACTACGACGTCAACGAAAATGAAATCAACATTTATATATCATTGCAAAAACTCATACATATTCATATGCATAAATTAAAATGTCACTTGATACCCACATTTAAAAAAACCTATTCAAAAACTCGTCTGTATAGATTCAAGTTTAAAATTCGCGTATCGCTACCGATCTCTCGGTGAATCATCACACTTCCTCGTTCAAACTCAACTGACCTATTCTTTCATCTCGCGATATACCGCAACGTTTAAAACCATTCCATTTCACCGCTTAATCATCGTACGCCTAACAACGAAATCGCTCGCCAAAATCACCATTACTGTATTATATACTCTGCGCATTAGCTTCTAACTTAACTGTCGCAACGATCTTATTCCTCCCACTATACTTTTCCTCCGATAGATCTGTTTTAGCGATAACCTCATTATCGGCGCTGCTGGCGCAATCCGCCTACGCTTGCACATCGTTTTGTTAGCGTTTACAGTAGAAAAAAGAGTACGCGATGTTTGCTTTGCGAGTGCGCATCGAAGATACTCATCGATGGGTGTAATTTAAGGGGATGCTGTGTAATTCGTAGGACGACTTTAGGGTTTAGATTAAAGGATGATGGTGATTATCGGATGTTTACGTTGATGCGAATAGATATGGGGAAATGGTGAAGGTGTGATGGTGATTGCTGAGTGATATGTGGTTGACAGTATGGCGGATGGTGATTTGATTTGTTAGATGTGGAATGTTATGGGGATATGGTTTAATGCGGTTTATTGGAGTTGATTAGGTGGGGAGGCATAATTTTATTACCGAGCGGTTATTAGGTATGAATTTCTGAGGTGATAAAATGAATGAGATTTTAAACTTGTGCTTTCTATTTTTGGTATATTAAATCAACTGATAATTTCTATTACACATATGGAAAATTAATAGAACCATGCATTTTTAATCATATTTGAAAGTTGGGCAGTTTATGATACGTCTTTAAAAATCGTTTTGAAGTATAGGTTTTATTAGAAATAGATTTCGAAAATAAATATTAATTTGAATAATTAATTATGCATAATAAAGTTTTCAATACTAACGTTATTTGAATTTTCAAGGGAATGATTATTACTTCAATTGAATTTATGCACCCACGGCCAATGGCAGCGGAATATTCAAGACCATTAATTATCTCACTGTCTAATTCAATTCACCATAAACCTATATATAAGTATTTAAAAATAGCTTAGAGACTTTTCTCGAATACCCAGTAAAAGAAAAACCATAAACTGTAAAAAAACATCTAGCACGATTATAGTGACATTGACCTTTTAATCATCCTTTTCCCAACACATCATCAACGTAGAAAAAATTGTATAAACCGTTCGAAGCCTCCTCATTTATTAAAAAAGCAACGCTAACATCCTTCTACAAAACCGCGTTTCCTCTATGACAACCGATCCACCTTCACCTAACCATCAAACCTCCAACAAGCATCACGAAACTTTTACGCGGCGGCGCCTTGTACGTCGAGAGTAAAAGAATATATATACACTTCCAACGATCCGGTTCGCGTATTCTACGGAGAGAAAGTGACTACACGTATGCGTATATATATATACTTCCTCGCGCGATGCTCATCCACACGGCGCGATCACCGCTCGTTATCGATTATTATGCCGTCGGCTGCCGCGAGGCTTGAGAGCTGATTTATGAGCCGAGTGCTGCGCGGCGGGAGGGACGAAAAGAGAAGATGAAGTCGAAATTTGACCTGGAATTCTGATGGGCTTGTTACGCCCGCGAATACGCGTGATCGCGATTTTTTTTTTCCTTCGAGATACGATGGTTATCAGGTCGCATGTTTGTAACGTTTAATTTCGGGTTGGGTATGTGTGCTGAGACAAATTAGAACGAAATTTTAAATGAAGGAGTTGACGTATGAGAGGGTGTCTGGTAGGTCGTAATGGCTTTTAATTTTTATTAATGGATTGAAAAATAATTTTATATTTTCTTGAAGTTATGTATACATTGAATTACACTAATAATTAATTATTTTCGCGTTGATGATGTTGTAAATTTTACATTTTTTCAGAAGAATAAAAATATAAATATTGTACTAACATATTAAGGACATCATATAGATAAAAATTCTTCTAACGAGACAATTAAAAATATAATTCACAGCAACCCTTTGAAGAACATTATTTTAATTGGTTCTACGATATTTTCAATTATCTCAATCAACATTGTAATAGATTTTCGAAACTGACGTCTCGTGCGTCACGTAAAATAAGCTTCGGGCTACAATAGATAATTCCGTTGATTTATCGTATTTCCATTTCATAGGCGGTTAGAGGTGACAACTGAATTTTTTCACCTCGTATACATGTAAATGTCACGTTATTTTTAAATTTACGACTCGGCTTGATGAAACATTGCTCCCAGCTTTTATGAATCACTCTTTATTATCTAATAAAAAATAATTTATTTGAAATAGAACAAGCAACTTAGGTAAACCATAATACCAACAATTTCTCCATACATTCGTTTTACAACCATCAACGCAGCTTCTAACATACCCATAAAAACATTCCAACAAAATATTTTCCCATCCACGTTGCATTTAAAAAATTCCCTCGCTCATTCCATCACTAAAGCCATCCTACATATACATACATATCATATACACACGTGTATGCTGCGGATCGATAATACTGCCCTCGAAAGCAAAGCCTCAGCGTGCACGCCGTTCTCGTAAGATACATCTCAACGCTGTGCTCAGCAAGCGACCGCCTCGTTATTCCTGCTCGCCTGGTACGACGGTACAGTGAGGGAAGCTCGCGCACGCGCGCGCTCGAGCCAATAATGCGCCGTGTCACTTTATACTGCAACGCCGCTGCCGCGTGAGAACGACGACGCGTGCTGGTGCGCGATTTACGACTGCGCAGATGCGCGATAAGCTACCTATACTTAGATATCCGAGTATAGTTGTGAGGCGAGGTTGTGTGAAACGAGTAGGAGAGTGATGCGGATGTTTTGCGGTCTTATAATGGATGATTGAGATTGAAGGGTTTTTAATGCGATTTGCAGTGTAAAGATATATGCTGTTTATTGGAATCTTTACGAACTATTTTTATTTCATTTTATTTGACTTGGAAAAATATATGAAAATATTTTTGGAAAGAATTAAATTTCCCACATGTTGAGATTATAAAAATAATATTTTTTCCAAATAAAATCAAGTTGATTGAGAAGACTTTACTTGATTAACCTTGAATATTTTTTTTATTTTTCTATCATCAAAAAAAAATATTACAATATTTTTGACTTTTTTAATCTGATTTGTATACTACAAAATTGGTTTTAATTATTAATTTTTTCAATATTGAAGTTTTTCTTTTTTCTCAATTTTCTAACGATTGTACACTTATAAATCCTTTAAGTATCACGGAACCTCGTTACACTACAACCACTTTCTTTTTCGTATGCCTTATCAGTAAAGAGAAAGGACCCATCCAACAACTTCTCGCCTGCACAATGTCCATCGGCATCTCCTTGTACTCGCTCGAGCGCACACCAATTTTCCCGACTAATAATAACATCGCACGGTCATGTCGAAATTCGCACACGCATGCTTATGTATATATATATTCGCCTCCCGTGACGCATATATACGCACGCATTGTGTCCAATTTCAACCTCAAAACTCACCGCTAGGAGCGATGATTTACAATGCGAGTCTTGAATAACGCGCGCAAGACATAAATCATGTGCGTGTAGTGTCGAAGAAGAAATACGCGCAATTGCGAGTGCGCGCATCTCTTGCTGCAATTTTTACGCGTAAGTGAGGCTTTTGAAATTTTAATCCGACGCCTCAAGAGAGAGAGAGAGTGAGAGAAGCTGTATGTGTGAGAAATTGCGGTTTTGTAGTTTGTCATTTTTGTGATTTATATTAATTGCTTGACTCGCGGGAGAAAGAATGTGCGTATATATAAAGGTATGATCGCGCGATGACGTGAAAATTTATGAATTTTTTTTTTTTTTCGTAATGAAGAATAAATAGATATTTAGCAAGGCTGTAGATTACGCACGTGAGTAATACTTGTCAAATTGCATGAAATAATAAATTATCCGTTTCATTGGGTTGGTCGATGATTATTGCCATTAGTATAACAGTTTTCTAGAAACAGGAAATATCCGTTTCCTGTCTTATTAACTGTATGAATTCCTAAATATAAATAAATTCGATTTTAATTACGCTCTATATGCATAATTACACTTTTATTTCTTTTATTTCTTTTGTCAAGAGCAGTACATTTCGTACTTAAGTATTAATCGAGATTCTTACCGAGGATATCGTATTCCAGACTTTATTAACTGTGTTTTATCTTTCATCTCATCCAGAAAAGCTAAACGACTTAATTTTTTTAAGCGCTACCATTTCTTTATATACTTCATATACATTCCTTTCATTTTTTTTAATTATGAATTTAATTAAATAACGCGTTTATATACATACAACGTACTTATTTTGTTGCATATTACCTTGATGTATAAAACTCGGGCTTTGCATTAACTCGACTTCATAACTAAATGATTTAATTACATATATCTACTCTATTTCCTATTAAATCAACTTTTCATTCAAGGTTCGATATAAACTTAAAATTTATCAAATCACCAAACGTTTCTACGGTCACGTCACCCACCAAAATTTGCATTCTCGTAACGTATACACACAAATCCTCCCTGACTCTCAGTGGACATAAATTCGACGCGGAGGAATTCCAAGAGTGAAAATAAAAGTATACACGAGAGCCGGGCGAGGCGCAGGAAAGAAACGATGACGCGTCACCCGCGCTGAGTACGTGAAAGTGCGCGTGTGGACCACGCGCGACGCGAAAAAAATGCGAGATATACTTTCGCGAGCAAAGCCCTGAAAAAAAAAAGTTTGTAAACAGTGCCGTTACTCTGGATTTTACGACGGCTTAACAATGGGTTGGCAGGAAAATTCGTAGGGGTTTTTGCCCGTGGTTTGACGATTTTTATATGGAACGGTTTTGCAAAAAAAAAGGAGAGCAAGAAGTGGCATGAAATAAATGGGTATGTACATGTGCGATCGATAAGAAAAATATTTATGAAATTAAGGAAAGTGCTTTTCAGGAGGCGAAAAACTACCTAATGACAATTTTTATTAGAATAATCAGAAACTAGAGTTTCTGGTTTAAAAAAAGTTTCGTAAATGGTCGAATTCCCGGTGAGGTGAGATTATTGATAAATTTCGCGTTCTACTTGAATTTTACCCACAATTCGCGAGATATCACGGATTATTAATCGGACATAAAAATTTATGATTGATTTTACAACGTAGTAACGAAAATTTCGTGATAATGATAAGATAATTACATATGTAAATGAAATGTTTATTCTTGGCGGGGCTCCAAAAAAAAGTGTAGATTAATTATTTCAAATCGCCGATGTTAATTATCACATTTTAAAGAGCAAACTGTTTACTCAAATGTAATTGGTACCCTAACGATACACGCCACCTGTAGTGAAAAGATAATTACAACTAGTTCCTAATGAACGGTGCCGGTGATCATTTATGCAAAAACAAAAACACCATGGCGTTATATAATAAATTATTTTATTTACAACTCATAATTAAAATGCAGACGGGCGTCTATATGTATATTCCCGTGCGATAAATAAAGAATAACTATAAAGCTCTAATTAATGATGCAATTATAACTCCTTAACCGTAAACTGTGCATTTTCATGAGCCTTTCCGAATAAGTTCATGGGAAAAAATTCATTAATGAAAATTTACATAAGTTCGTATTTTTCCGGTGGTTTAAAGCGCAGGACAAACTGACCTGACGACGACTAACCTAACAATCCAGATAAAAAAAAATCAACAAAATTACGATAACATCGGAATTTGGTGAAAAAAAATTAAGGAATGCGGGCCTGAATGCTCTGAAGAAAGTCGTGCCTCCATAAAATTGTAGTGACATCGAACTCAATAAAAAAGGAGAAAACGTTGTGTTTATTGTTGAGAAAGAACGAATATATGCGTAAAAGACAGGAATAACGGTTTAATTATTGCCCATAAGTTTACTGGACTTTAAAGTTACGTAAAAAAAAGTATCGTATGTTTTGTGCATATGGTACTAAAGTAGTCGCACCAAGGTTGAAAGGAAATTCCCGATTACATGTGTAATACACACGCCGTATTGAATTCAAAAACATTTTTATGGTTTCATTTAAATCGGTACTGCTCTTGTAATTACATTTAAAATCGAACCACAACGTCATATTAATTCAAAACTTTACCTCCAAAACACTACATACACTCCTCAACCCCCATTACTCTTTTTAACAATTACTCCAGATACGCATCAACGCTATAATTTCACCGCCTAACAACCGCCATCATCGTCAATCAATAATCGCGCCTATTACACCCAATAAATCGCAATTTTCCCGTTCCGTTCGCTCGCGATCTATCGGCGACGACGATCAAACGCTGTATACTCGGCGCCTGCGGCCTAGCGGAAGAAACGCGAATATAGCCCCTATGGGTGTTTTGTATATAGCGTTCCGTCGGGTTTATCGGAAATGCGCATCGGGGCTTGAGGTGTTAATGAGTCGAGATCGGAACCGATAAGGGAAAATGGAAGGAGGAATGAGAAAAACTGTCCCTTGTGGGTGTTACACAACAGGAATCGGAAATCGACGTATTAGAAGGTGGCGGAACAGTGCCATTGAGTATTGGAATATAAAATGTGAAATAAAGGTTGGGAAGTCGTGAGTTAAAATATACTATTGTATGTTTCTTTTGGTACGAGAAAAGTCAAGTGTAGACCAAGGCCCATTTGAAGAAAAAAAAAAAAACACGGCGTGTTATCCAATGAATCGTAAAAATCTCGCCTGTACCGCAAAATTTTTCCCCCATAAGGAAGTCGAGCGGCGTATTTGATATGAAACCCGCTTTGCAAAAAAATTACGTAACCCTTTTCCTCCTGCCGCGGAAATTACAAGGCACGCGCGTGCATATATACGACGCTTTTACTCCTCCGAACCTACTGCACTAAATCCGAAATTAGATCGGCAACGTGCGGCCACATCCTGATCGACTCCACAATTTCACTATATATATATATATATATACACACACACACGTACCACCCATAGCAAATTACAATGCCCGGCGCGCAATTTCCTTCGTATATGTAAGCCTCCCTCCTCCCCCGCTTTCTCCAATT